>VZRU01015695.1:85189-111161 GCA_013398155.1 Pedionomus torquatus | reverse complement strand
AAAAAAAAAAAAAAAAAAAAAAAGCATATTTCTTATTACATCAGCATTGCTGTTTTCCTGGAGCACTAGAAGATACAAGGCAAGGGAAGAGCTTCTGTCATCTTCTCCACACAGGTACAGGACATGGAGGTGGTCTGTCTCAGGGGTACCAGCTGTCTTGCCTTGGTTTAGTTGTCTCTGGTGTATTCAAACAGCTCCTCATCACAGGATCCAGTGAAGTTTCTGTTACTGGGCAGGCAGCCTTTGAGATGGAGTTAGGCCAGCTGGTTTTCCCTTACAGTATTCATCCCTCTGTAAAGTTCTGCCTTTTGGCAGTCCCTGTAGCGTGTGTTGTTGGGCCCAGCAGCTCACCTGTGCTTCAGGCTCCTCACCATCCCTGCCAGCAGCATAGGAAGAAGAGCTCACCACCACCTCTGCCGCAATCTGCGTTACCCACTGGTGGCAGCCACACACCCCTGGTTCATACAGCGAGCAGCTCCCAGAAAAGACAGTGAATTGAGACAGCTGCCCACTGCCCGCAAACCCAGTCTACACTTTTTAAATATACACACAACTCCATGTAAGAGCTCACTCACGCCACAGTGCCCCTCACCACAGCCTTGCCACACAAGGGCTGAGGCCCTCCTGCACTCCCAGCACTTAATGGAACTTTTCTCCATGTTCACAGAACAGACCAAACAAATGGGTTTTTGTTTGCTGATTTGCTCTAAAACAACAGAAGTGGGAAGAAAACACCTGCAATTTCATAAAGGTGTGTTTCAGGCTTTGAGGGTAAGCCAAAGTATTGGGTTTTTTTATTGCAATTGATTCAAAGCAGAGACATTCACACGCCTGGCACTGAGATAAGACATCAGATCTTCCTTAGGTGATCTCCTGTAATGCTGAAATTACACTGGGCAGCTCAGCTCTGCAGAGAAGACGACAACTTCTGCACTTATGGCAGCCATTTGTAACACAGATCCTCAGATCTGCTTCTTACAACCATATTTGCTTCTATTTGACACTTCTCCCCTTCTCCTGGAAACACCATGGTGAAAGAGTTTTTGGGCTGGGTTTTTTTTCCAAAAAGTTCTGACTTAAAATAAACACACCAATTTTCCTTTGAAAATGAGAACTTAACTCTGATGTCAGCGATCATGTAACTGCTGGAGGAATAATGCTGCCCAGCACGCAGGCCAGGTATCTTAGTCACTGACAGGCAAACAGACACATGGAGCACCAGTAGCCACCTCCAGACACTGCCCATTCCCAGCTGGTTGCCTGAAAGGGACAGATCTTTTGGGGTGAAGCACCCTAAAGCTCATGTCCTCTTGTCACCATGGCTATTCAGACATCACCTAGTCAAACAGGAGCTTCCAAGGAAGGGGGTGATTGAAGAGAATCCACAAGAGCAGTTGCTAGGTATTAAAAGCTGCTCTTGTGGCATGAGGACAGTTCAGAATGACAGTCTGACTCCAGATCAGACTTTTTATTCCACTACCCACCCAGACTGCAGCCCAAAGCCTTCACAGGGTACAGCCCTATTGGGGTCATTGCCCATTTATGCACATTACTAATGAATTTGACAGCTGCAAACCAGGCAGGGGAAAAGCGGTTTTGAGATTTGACTGCTTCATCTGGCTTACACCTGCGTTTCTGACATATGTTGAAAGTGTATCTGAATCACACTTTTTCACCACGGGAATTGGCCACATCGTGTAGAAAATGTACTTAACTTTTACCAAGGACCAAGATCCACTGTAAGACATTATGAAAGGGGTAAGTGTGGAGCCTGAGCTCTATTTCATGATTATGTCTAACCTAGAGGTCATCAAGACAAGCCGTCCAGCTGTCTGTTTCAACCAAGCAGGAGAACCACTAGCTATAGTGGGTAAACTCTTCAGAGCAAAAACTGTTCTTCTGAATGTTTTTGTGCTAGGNTGCCTGTTGAATAAAAAAAAAAAAAAAAAAAGATATTTTCAGTGTTGAGGAGGCCTGAACAGAGAGTGCAAATGAACAGAAGCCCACAATACCTTTCGACCCTGTTACTTACTAGGTAGTACTATGGGTTGCCCACCCTTCTCCCACATGTGAGCCCAGAGAAACTCCTGCCTGAGCATTACATCCTTCAGCACTTACTGATGACAAAAGAAGGTGCAGTTTACACTTACTTTTACAGCTCCATTAAAAGGTGACCTGCAAATAAAAAAAAAAATCAAGCACATTTAGTATTATGTGCTGAATGCCCCCAAATAAACAGGATTAGATGAGCATTCAGTCCTCATGTAAAGATTACATGAAAAAATTATCACTGAACGTTACTTTGATTTTACACTCCTGAAACAGTCCTTCCTAACAGCAACTCCTGTCAACTACAGGCTTTGCATTTCTGCTGCTGGCTGCTTGCAGACAGCATACCGGGATGGAAAGGTGGTGGAAATATTGTTCCTTTGAACAGCATATTTCTGAAACTGTCCAGGAAAGCTGACAAAGGCAAGGGGTCAGCAGGCAGGTCCCACATTCCTGGCTTTCCCTCTCCTCACCCTGCTTGGGCACCAGAGGCTGTTTTCCAAATGCACTGGCCTGACACTGGGCTAAACCTCATGTGGAGCCACTGGTAGATCAGACATCAAGACGTCAAGATCAGTTTTTGAGAGCTGTTAAAAATACTAGCAGTGCATTGCACAGCTACAGGTAGAGCTTTCTTCTGTAGAATACAGAGCACAATAGCTGTTTCTGACTCACTAACACCACACTGCTTTCCCCTCTTCCTTCTGTGTTTGGCCCCATTTAGCTGCCCCCACTCCCTCGGATCCAGCTCAGCTTTCTGCATGTGCTTAAAACCCACTGACTTCAATGGGGGATAAGCACGTGTTTCAGTACTTTACTAAATGGGATGTTTAAATGAATACAGACCTCATCCACCAATGTTCTTTTGTACCAAATTTTGTGCCTTTATTATCAATTATCCTGTAAAAAGTGATGAAAAATTACCCCATAAGTGATTTGATTACTCCACAGCTACTCTCATTCATTCTGACTTATAAACATATGTATGTGTAAAAGAAGATTAAGGGGTTTTGGTCATGGCATTCTTATACCTCTCCCCTGGCACAGAAGGCAGTTGTTAAGCACTATGTGGCAGTTCTCAAACAACCTTGATCTGCCCTCAATTCCTATTTGCCATTTCTCTAAAGTGAGGCTTCACAAAAAACTACATTAACCTAGAGAAATACACTGCAGTGGCATTCAGAAAGTTGTTCAAATAAGGTCTAGCACCTAGTTTCAAATCTCTTAAGTAAACAGTAGCTTTGGTGACCTACTGTCATCAAAGTACATTCTGGTACATGGTTACAGCTTGTTGATTCTTTGATTTGGCTTTTTATTTCTCATTCTTTTGCAAAATCTGATACTGCTTAATAGGTGTCCAAGCTGTTAATGTAAATCAGCAACATTATCTTACAACTAGAACTCTACTATAAAAGCTTTAAAAAATACTGTTTTACAAATACAAATGTTAGAGCAACCAGAGGTGTACACACTCACTATATCTAAATGTAGAATTTCAGGCAAATTGACTGACATACAAGAACCATTATTTAAACTAAGAAATCAAACAAGTTCCTGCCAAGAACAATTCTTCTGTTTTTAGCCTGATAAAGACATCTGGAATGGATTAAGAAAAAATTTTAAAATAACTATAATTTTAAGCAGGAGATCTTTTAAATTAAAAATGAACCAAGAAAAAGGAGTAGTTTATGGCAAATTCATGCTCACACTTTAGAAGAGGCAGATGATGGAGTTGAACATATAAGCACTGGACAAAAGCTGCCTGGGCTCATTATTGGTTCTTATCACCCTTCCTGACTAAACCCACCTACCTGATGTCTTTCTGCATTCAGCTAAATATGCTTCTGACAGTGAAAGGCAGGTTTCCTCTCGCCTTGCCTGGGAAAAAGCATATCAGAGTGTACAGGCATGGCCATGCCCCACATTGCAGGCACGAGTGTGTCACACTGGTGCAGCAGCCAGAAGCATGACTGACCACTAACAAAACAGAGGAAACCAGCCAGAAAAAAAATGCATGGTGTCTAAAACACAAAATAAACAAACAGAATCAAAACCCTAAACAGCACTTTTGTTGATTTTGAATTGCCTGTAATGACAGTGGACCTCAGACTTCAGAAAAATATGCCATCCCAGGAGCATTCCATAATGTAATACTGGCACGGCTTTCTGTTATTGTGTGTCTGATCTAGCATCCTCCAAGCAGTCCTTCCGCTAATATTTCAGCATACAATTAAAAGAGGCTAATTGTGTATAGAGAGAACCACGCATGAAACAGTGGCATGGGGTCTGGCTGAGCCTCAGTCCCTTGGCAAGTGACTCCAAGAAGTTTTCAAGCAAGCCAAGGAAAAGAGCAGAACCACAGCAGACTGCAGCAGATTGCTTGCCTAAGAGCTATACATGCAGAAATAACACTTAAATGAGATGCCCTCTCTTGAACAATTAGCATGATTCAAAAGGGAAAAAAAAAAACCCAACCCTGAGATGCACACCGAAAGTTTTAAATATTGTTTAATTACTCTATCAACTTAACATTAATTGCAGCTATTTTCAAACTAACACTGAACTGTTTGACTACTAGGCAACGCCATCTAGTGCTGCTAGTAGAAAAAAAAATTATCCTTTATTAAAAATATATTCACTCTTGGAAAATTCTAGTTAGTGGTATATAGTTTCAAGCGGTGCAAATTTTTCAGGACCTGTGAGCATTTTCAAGCCTACAGTGTTAATTTAGAAAAAAAGGTCTGAACCATTTTATTTATCCTGAAGTAATTTACAGAACTGAAAACACAGAAAGTCAACTGGGTTAATCACATCAGAATTTAAACATGCATACCATGTAGTTTTGAAATGATACAGGGATACATCACAAAGCCCAATAAATTACCTTCCATTTTTGGGAATAGCTACTGATATTATTTGTAAGATAAAATAATTTACCCAATTTTTGAAGATTTCTGTTGGTGTGTGTAAAATACTTGCTTAAAAAATTTTACCCCAGCCTTACAACCAAGGGAAAAGAAACCCTGTGCAGGTTTAAACTCCCTTTTGTAAGAGGTGGAACCACTCACTCAGTCATCTGCTGGCAATAGCTGCTAGCTGTAATTAGCTTCTGGTGGAAATTGCCAGCAGACACAACTAGAAGTTTAAATCAATTGGCTCTGCTTCCTCCTTACAAGAAAATTGGCATTTCAGGGCTGCATTCCAGCATGATGGATCTAAGAAACCAAAGCCAATTTGACAAGAAAGGGAAGTGTCCCTTTCAATGGCCTGCTTTAACCCTGAACATGCTGCATGCTTCTGGAGAGAATATTTCTGTTTTTTTTTTAAATCCCCAAAGAAAGTAACTACAAATGTACAACAAATACTCCTCAAAAAAAAAACTAGTCCAGTGTTCCAACCCCAATTATTTTCACTTTACAGCTATGAAGATAGGGGAAGAAGGGGCAAGATGTGAAAAGTCAGAAACAGCAAATAAAGGTAGCACTTGAAACAGGATTTGCAAGAGGAAGCAGAGCCTGGTGCCTGGAGAGCCAAACAAAACCCTCAAGCATCAGTGCAGCAGCTGGTTCACACTCACCACAAACATCATGGGCTCAATACAGTTTTCCATTTCAGCTGCACTCTATCACATCTTTCAATAGTACCACAGCAACTGCTGCACAGGTACCTGGTCTCACCCTGCTCTGCTGTACACCCTGCTTTCCCCTCGTTTTCTGAATATTTCATTATTTCAGCATTTAGGGCTCCGTCAGCCTATAGCAGTGTTTGGGCTGTGCATTCTTTTCACCGGTCCTGACTTTGTTCTCCTTCACATAAGCTTTGTCAAGCAGACGCTGAATGTTCAGCCATGATAAGTAAGAAGCACTGTGGCTTTACCAGCGTTGGGCTTTGTGAAAGTCTTGCTGGGATTTAACGTTCTTGTAGCTAACTCGCGGGGCTACCCAAAGACCTCAAATTATAAAAAAACACTTCACTTCCCCAAGACCACCAGTAATTTGCAATGAACACTTCTAACACTGCAGTAATTATTTTCAATGAGATGGTATCTATAACTGGGTGTTGTAACGACTCTTCAGAAATAATTTCTTAACAAGTCATCTAAACTTCCACATCAGGCGGCTGCCTAAAGTCTCCATGTCAACAGCACACACGCACACCTGCCTTATCAAACCAGGCAGCACGTATCCAGTAAGAATTTCTGTCAGGATACCTTTCAGCACCCATGTTATCTGTATATTAAAAAACTTAGTTGATGATGTCTTCAAGCTCACCAGAAAGTAATGTGATTTGAGATATGCAAGAAACTCAAATGCAAAATACACTACATACAGCACTTACACGAAAGCTTAATGGAACAGGGAAGAGTTCAGTCAAGCAGAAACTCAAGCATGGCAAAGTGGCCTATTTTTGACACTAGATAGACTGGTCACATTGTAAACTACTGGAATTATGTAGATCCTGTAATAGCAACTGTTTTGATGCATTTCCTGAAAAGACACTCAGTGACAGCACAGCAGGACTGCCACAACCACTCACACTCCAGCTGCCCCATATATGTACAGCTCTCTCCTAAATGTCTTTTAATGCTCGCTTTGTAACCTTACTTAAACAGGTCACCTTCTGAAAAAGGTGTTTGGGGCAGTTATTTACCAGAACTATTCTAGCAGATTAACCAGAAAAATCATGTGTGTATACACTTGGCTATATTTACTTACACGTTATTACACTTTCCAGAAAGCAGGTTTAAGAGCACTCAAATAATTTTACTATCTTTTAAAAAAAGCCCATTTTAATATCAAACCTTTTTCACACACTAGATGGCTTTAGCTAGATGGGATCTTTTCCCCTCCAATTAAGAAGAAAAAATACTGTAGACCTAATTCTGCCTACAGGCTATCTTTTCCTTTCCATTTTAAAAAGCCAACAGTTACTACTTAATTATAAATCTGGTGTTTTACAAAAAAATGGGATCTTTCTTAAGTTCTCCTCTGCTCTGCGTTCCTCTGACCTAAAACTGCAAAGCTGTTTCCCAAGACTTTTATCATGCCTTTCTTGTTAAACAGTTATTCTTCTTATTAAACAAGCAATAGAACAAATACTGATTTCTTCTTTAAGCAGTGGAAAAGCCATTTTTCTGCCAAAAAGCTACATAGCCAAGAATGTTAGCTAATGTACATTCATTGCTTTCAAGACTAAAGCAGTTTGCACCAGATAGGAATCTCACACAGGAGCTGAAACTCCCCAAGACATGTACTCTTCAGAGAGAAGTAGCAAGAGATCAATAGCTGCACAAAGAGAAGCAGGGAGAGCTGGATCCACACTTAGTCCAAGGATTCCCTCCACGCTCAGGCGCTGGGGAGTGCTGAGCCCCCTTGACATCCTGGTTTCACACCACCTGGCTCCGTTCCCCAGGCGGCCTGGGGCTGCAGGACACAAATGGGTAGTTCAGCTCTGCCATGAGTAACATGAGCCTTGAGTCTTTCCTAGTGGAAAGCCGGCGGCTGCCAGACCGACCGTGCTGCGTACAGTGCCTTCATCGTTCCCTGCCTCTCTAAGACACCACTCTCTTAAAACCCAACGTTGTCTCCACCTGAAGGGCCTGTCTGAGCAGAAATAGGGCCCACAGGCTTCACTACTCCCGTTGGGATCTCAGCTCCATTTCTGTTACGCTTGCTCTTTTCTAAAAGGCAGAACAAAGACAATATTTGGCTTTAAAAATGCCTTGGAAACTACAAATGAAAAAATTCATGAAAAGTGTACAGCTTTAATTACATCTCTCAAGGGGAAAAGATAGCATTTTTGAGTCCCCATCTTGTCTTCTCTCTGCTCTAAAAATTCATGAGATGATCAGAGGTACAAATGTTCGTATTTGTCGGGGGAAAAAAATGACTTACATTACATCCTCAGCAGTTCATGTAAATAACAGGACGTAAAGTCTCACAGAATTAGTTTACATTTGAAACATTTTCAAAATATTGTTTTAGCTGGGTATAATAGACCACCATAAGATGTGACACACAGCAAACACAGGCCTGCAATTAAACAGCTGGCAAACAGCCAGGAAGAGATAAAGGCCCAGGCTGTCACTTGCTAGACAATATATATGGCTATTTTGGCAGCCCAAACCGAATGTGATAATTGAGCCATGACACATTAAAAAGGCACACAATTTCCAAGGAAAGAGTTCCTGAGCACTAAACAGGGAGCATCTATAGTGTGCTTACAGCGAATTAAGATTTAGGAGTAATAACAAGATTGGGCTGATTACAATTCAGTGGTCCAAAGCCAACCTTCTTTAGTGCACTGCACCACTGTAGGCAGTTATATACAGACAGAAAAATACATGTGTGAAGCCCACAAAGGCTGTCAGTATTAGAAACAATGGGAATATGAGAAGCATATGGCTCTGTCTAGAATTATTTTTCTGTGCTTTTTTTTATATTAATTAGATTTTTATACAGTAGCATTCTTGCTTCCAGAAATCACAATGCACTCACAGTTTGACTTCCAACACTGGGAAGAATCCAAATCTATACATTTCTGGTTTAAAATAAAAATATATGGTAATACAATAAAAGTAAATAACTCTTCAGAATCACACTTTCACTGTAAAGAAATATGAGTTTTGTTTGAGACAAAGAGCTATAATACTGACAGCAATAGCTGTCAAAGAAGCTGTCAATGGAAGATCAAGTCCAGAAGCTTTTCTAGTGTTTCACGGCATGTTTTATTAAATAACCTAAGGACACAACAAACGAACAAATGTACCAAATGATGATACGCTTCTAAGTTAACACCCAACAGATATATAAAGCCTCCTATAAATGCGCTCCATCAAATTAACATGCTGACATCAACTGCATTCCCTTCTTGAGTAAAGGACATTGTCAGCCCTCGGTCCATTCATTTACTAACCTCCCACAAAGTGTAGGTACTTCATGATCTAAAATTACACTTATATAAAAGAGAAGCTAAATTTAGACTCTGTAATAGGAAAATCCCTATGAAGAGTTTACTTCCTAATCTGATTCTAAAGTTAGCCCCATTAAAGATGCATTCAAATAAAGAAATCGCATGTGTATCTTTCCTAACCACAGGTTGCACCATATCAAGAGAGCTTAAAAAAATTGTAAGAATCCGTTTTTCGGCCCACCAGTACCAGTGATATCAAGAAGACAGTTGCACAGCTCTTCACAACTTCAATACCAGTGACCCAGAACTGAGTCCAGTGACATTGGCAAAACTTTTGGAAATGATCCTCTGCACTGAACAAAGGGGAAAATATAGAGACATTCAGGAGAGGTCCCTTCAATTTAACCTTATTTCTTATCTCAAATGAAAGTATCAACATGCTCCAAAACATGCAAATTTCCCCCAAACAAACTCCTCACTCACCTCAAACGCAACCATCCAACACCTACTTCGCATCTATCCACAGCAAACTGGCATTGCCATACTGGGCCAAAATAAAGAATCAGCATCAATACTTTGTACTAAAAACAGTACAAGAAACCGTAATGATTACATAATCTACTTTCAAAAAATTATCTGTAATGGCTGTGATAGTAACTTCATTAAGTGTCAGTAAAGGAAATGAAAAAGCTTAAAGACGAGGTCAGAACATGCACTTTTGGCTGCTTCCTCAGGAGATGCATCAAATGTGTTATTTCTATCTGATGAACAGTGGACTCCTGAGGGCAGCTATTATGCAGCCCCCAAAAGAAAAATTGAATCATGATACAAATTTTTCTGACCCCCAAAATTAAAAGGAGCATAAGGGGATGATTACAAGAATAAATTAGTTGATCTTCATCTGAAAAATTCATACTACTGCATACTATAATAGCAAACTACATTAAATAAGCATGGCTGCGCTTTTTTTTGTCCCCAATATTGCAGTAGACACACAGGGACATTATTCCATAGGCTCTGCCAAGTGATGTTCAGCAGCAGCTGAAACAGGGCCAATTTGCACTCCCTTCAGAAAAGCATTTAAACACATACACATAAGTTTTCCTGAAACAGGTGAGAAAGGCATGGTGCGTGCTCTTTCTGACTCAGGGATACAAAGCAGAAAGGAAGTAATTAAAAGGGTAGGAACAAAAGAAGAATAAAGAGAAGTAAGTCCAATTTAATGAATATAGTTCATACACTTGCCCCTTGCCCAAATATCCTGTGAAATCTCAGTAAAAAAAGAATTTTGTCATAGATTTTGTATTCCAGCCTCACTGAACAGTCAGTTATGAAAACAGCTCTCAGGGAATTAAATGCCATCCAAAAGTAAATTTTCGTACTGATTAAGGGAAAATGATGGAAATTTTTTAGGAGAAGAAGCAAACAAACATAAATAAGTAGCTTTGCAGTATGAGAATATTCAAGGACTGTGAATAAAACCATGTCAGGCAGAAAAGACTAAGTAATACTGATGAAGAGGAATACTACACTACTTGTAGTTTATTTACACCTACTAGGAAATCAGGGAATGTTTCTTGTTATGACTATGTTAACTCCATTCAACCTTTGGCCACTAGTAATCAGCTGTAATTGCAAAATAAACTTTGTCTGAAAAGACAAGGAATTACAGGTAAAAGTTTTTAATCTTCTACTGCACAGAGAAGTAGCTGTAAAAAGGTGTGTCCCGGTAAAATGCAGAGCGCTAATCCTCCCCACAAAGTAGAATACCCTGGAGTAGATAATAACATTCTCTGCAAAGTAAATCCTCTCTTTATTTATACTCTGGCATGGTTTCCTGATGTTTACATTTATTCAACGAGCCAAAAAATTACTCAGACTTATTTTTTCTTTATATTTCACGTTTAGAAGAACAGCAAAGCTCTGAGCACCTGGACCATAATTAAATCTATAATTCATCCAGCATAATACACAAATAAATTAACTCCACCTGCCAGGAAAATTAATAATACTGGGAACAACTTATTGCCGATACCAAAAATGAAAAGAGAAAGGTTTTATAATGAAGCTTCTGTTTTTCAAACTTCACTTAGGAAGATCTTTTTCCCCAAATTCCTATTCCAGTGGCAATTACAGACTCCAACACTAAAATTTAGGGGCTAGGAAAAAAAACAGAGAAACTACTAAATGATGGATTG
Source organism: Pedionomus torquatus (assembly GCA_013398155.1). Taxonomy (NCBI): domain Eukaryota; kingdom Metazoa; phylum Chordata; class Aves; order Charadriiformes; family Pedionomidae; genus Pedionomus; species Pedionomus torquatus. The sequence continues at coordinate 100,002 of VZRU01015695.1, read as the reverse complement.
AGAGGCACAATAACCTTTACCACAGTCATTCTGAGTCATGCTACAAGCAGAGCATGGCTACACCATTACCATGCCAGGCCAAAACTTTTCCTCCTCAGGAAAAAGAGGTGTCCTTGGCTGGTGCTGCACTGCTGGCTCCAGAGCAGAGTTGAGGCACCCCAGAAACATATTTGCTCCTAAGGGAAGTTTCAGCCTCTCGGGACCACATGGAGCTGGTGGAATTTCAAACAGCACCCAGGATGCTGCAGTTTATGCACCCACTCTAGGACAGAAGAGTTCAACAGTGTGTTTCTCTGCCCTGTTCTGTGTATGCACCAGATAAATGCCAGGGTCTAGGCTTACACCTAGCTCAGAGACTGTAGTTATCCACTCCAGCAGTGCCAGGATGACTCACAGTGCTTTGCACTCTGCCAGCTGACTTTGTACCAAGCAGAGATGTTGCATATGGAAACCACAAGCAGTTGCAGCACAGGATCTCACACACGCTGCTTGTCAAGCATTCATTGCTAGCGGCATCTACTACAAAAGCAACCAGAACTGACCCCTCAGTTTTGTGATCAGTGACCGACTTCAGGAAAAGATCAACAGAATTACTTTCAGAAATAACATTCAGCACAGTGCATGAACTGCTCACTGTAAAATTTAGTGTTGCCTATTTTTTTTTCCTTCCAGCTTCATAAGTCAATGGCTCTTTCAAAGTTAACAAACCTGCAACACTTCTGGGCATAAACAGATTTAGACTAAGACCTGGAGTAGTAGTATGGTCTCTCAGAACTACCTGTTCTTCTTCCTGCACTTTCAAGCAGCAGAAAACCAAAGTGGTACTTCCATTGGTGCAGCAGTATTTTTCAACCAGCATTCCTATCTCCCCACCTCCTGAAACCAGCTGCTATCACACAGGTGGGTGTGTGGCATCTTTACTGGAAAGCTGTCCAGCCTGGATGAGGGATTTTAGGTGTCCAGCTGATCTCAGGTGTAGGAAGAAACATGCTCAATATCACAAAAAGAGACCACAAGCACAGCTGAGTCTGACAAACCAGATAAGAGATTTTATTTAAATTTAGCCTTCAGAGGTCGGAATCTGAATACAGGAGTAAAGAAAAATTAGAGCATGCTAAATTTGCATTTGTCAGAAAACAAAGAGAGTTACCAAAACCTCTCTCACAGTCCTGCCTGAGTGAAAAGTAGGCAGTAGCCATTAACAGTACAAATACCAAGCACAGCCAGCCCCTCAGCTAACAACACAGAATAGCACACAGAGCAATTCAGAGGCGATGCAAATGGCCTGAACATCATCCATCAGGATAAGGAGTCACATTCATTCACTGAATAGCACAATCCTGTACTTCAGCAGCCCGCAGAAGGCACAGGTACCTGTTAGGGGGGAATAACTCACAAGCACACAGCCCCTACCACCTTGCTGGGACCCAGGATACTTCTGTTGGCAGCACTGTACCAGGGAGCTCAATAATGTGACGTGCCTACAGCTGTGAGAACCTAGCAGCCAAGAAATCCAGAAATCTGGGTCCCAAGTTCCAAGAATTATTTTTTCCACATTACATACAGCCTAGGTATTTGTGAGGACAGATTAATTTTGGCTTATGACTTCTAGGCTTGCAAAGCTTTGCCTGCCTCAGACTACAGAACTCATCTCCATGCTTAAATGGGTAAGGACCCGAGGAATTTGAATTTTTCTAATAAAATCTCAATGTGAGAGTTAAAATGTCACCACATAATTGTCGCACTAGTGATCACCTAATAGAAGCAGCCAGCAAACAAGTTTGATCCATTCCTCAACTCTCCCTCCAGCCCAACTCAATCCTTCACATGCTTCAAATTCTGCACCAGCTCCTCCAGCATTTGAATTAAGCTGAAGAGCAGTGACAGACCTGGCCACAGAGACTAGGATGTGGCTGATGCAGGGCCCAGCAGTGACATGCTCTGCTGGGCTTCTCTGCACCCACTGCCTGAAACAAAGGACAGCCAGAAAACCTCCACAACCCAAACAAGAGGTTGTTGCCACCACCAATCCCCCTCAAGACAGGGATAGAAAGAAACCTTAATAAGAATCTGAAAACAACTGATAACTCTATTACAAGCCAACAGTAATGTGATTTCTCTTTAGCTGTTTCTGAAGGGACAGAAACCTAGATGTGAAAAAGGTTGGCTAAAGCAGAGGAAACCTTTTCCATCTCTCCAGTCAACAACTGCTTAATGGAAAGTGCTTAAAATAGGAACCCTTTCAACTGTTACAAAAGAAAAAACTAAGCTTTGGGGTTTTTTCCTCTCAACATTCTAATACCTTTTTAAAGAATGTACGACCAAAAACAGCTTTACATACTTGATGACTACAGCTTCAGAGCTATAAATTCATGATTCCACAGAAAAAGCTCAAAATGTCTCACAAGTGCTTCTACACCATAGCATCAACTTGCAGAACCAGCTCCTGCTTTTAACTTCCATTAAAACACTAGAGAACAGTAAGGATCACCATCACACAATGTCAGGCTAAATTAAGTTTACTAGGCCTTTAGCAAATAATAGCTTTATTTAGACACTGTATGTAAAGCATAGAAAAATCACACAGAAGTCAAGTGCAATTCACAGAAAGTAACAGTTCCCAGATCCTTCTGCCCAGATCTGAAATATCAAAGTCTAACTGAAGCCATATTTTTACAGGACTTGCTGTCTGTACAGAAAGAAAATCAAGTGATAACAAAACATTTATCTGATTAGTACAGCTCACATCTCTCTATTTTTTCCATCCCTGACCCCACCCTCAGTAATTTCTAGTAAGGCACACTTGTCATTGTGTGGGAACTTTGCCAACAATCCCCTTTATATCTAGGAGAACCCCACAGTGCTCGGCCTACAATAGTTGTTTTAGTATTGACAACTGCTACTGTTACCTTGCCTTCTAACTGATAAGAAATTATTTTGTTCTATTCCTAAAATAACAAAAAAACCAAGCAGGGTTAACAAACCAAAAAGACTTAAAATAATGCTAGTTTGTGGTATTACCATCAAAAATAAACAGCCAATCAAATCACTTTTAAAAAAGTGCTTTCTCCATATTTATTCTCAGAGAATAGAGATGATTTCTTCACATATTGGTCCATTTAAGGCTTGGTACTGTATATTATAAAACAAATCACTGCTCTCTCACTACTTGGTTATGGTGATTTCCCTTGTAATTTATTAACTTGTTTGTTTTTAAAAAAAATAATTTATGGTGTGTTTGCTATTGTATAGGAAAATACACCAGCCATCATTATGGCTTTCAGTTACTTTAAATAAAAGGCAAACCAAACTCAAAAAAACGAGGAAGCCAGGCTGTTATTGCAACTCTTCATACTACCCCAGCAATCCCAGCACTATGTGTAGGTGCAGGAACATGGAGGTGCGTACTACCTGGCTGCCTAAAATTTGTATGGATATCATACAAAATATCTACTCCAAACAAGCAAACACTTTCACAGCCATAGAATGTGCTTTAAATAGTTTATCATGTAAAGATTACCCTTTCTAATTTGATTACTCTTTAATCACACTTGTAGAATTTTAGGTTGTAGAATATCTCTACCTTTCGCATAAGAAATTTATTTAATCACTCAGACTAAGCTTAATATGCAGTAAGTTGTGCTGTGTAACTAAGACCACTTAAATTTCCTTCCATGGGAATATAGTGTTCGTTACAGCATTCATTACAAGTTGATTTTATTCTCTGAAGATCTCTCTTTGCTTTTGCTTTATAGGCTAGAAATTAAACCTTCCCCACCCCACCCCACCCCCCCAAGATGGTGAAGTCCAAAACTCTAAACACAAAACTGGGCTTTGGCATAGGGGGTTTGGTTCACTGGTCCCTTAAGGTGTCTATAGGGGGAGGTGTCACTGAACCTAAATGTCCCATTACTGCTGCATGTCCCACTACAGCTTCTGCCATAATAATGAATAAGATACAGATATGCCCTAGATATCTATGAATAAGTTAGGAGAAGCACCAAAGTACAATAATAACACAGAACTCAATGTCAGCTAACCATCCCTGCACCACTTCACTTGTCCTGTGGATCCTCCAGCCTGGATGAAGTCTCTGATGTTGAGATACCAGGAGGAAGGACAGAAGCTAGTTAAAGTATGAGAATAGCATACCCCAGTTGGTGACTGCACAGTAGACAAGTCCTTTGTTTGTTAAAAAAAGATGCCTGTGTATGGGAAGGAATCTGGCTGCCCGTTGTCTGCTACAATAGCTGCAGCTTCACAGCAAGAATCACCATCAGCTGAACATATCTCATATTGCACAGCTACTAATCTATTGTAAAGTCTTCTTTTTTTTTTCCCTCCAAACTCCCTCTGCTCAAAGAATTCACAGTCTAAACGCTTTTGTTAAATTGCAAACAAAAACAGCTTTCTGCTGCTAATCTTACCTTACAGAATGGAAAACACCAATGCTTCTTTTTGCCATTTTCCAGTCGTTCAGATTCTCTGACCTGCTGATGCTCTACTGATTTACTCTTGTCTTCAATATTTTGGTGACATCCATGTCTAGGCTTCAGAGTAAAGTAATAACCTGAGTTCAAACAAACTGCTTCACTGCAGCTTCAGGCTCAATGAATTGACCTGGCATGATTGAGAACCCCCGGCTTTCTGCAGCTCTGTACTGCTGCTAATCCAGTCTGGGGTGGCCTGAGTGCTGGGCGTACCTACCTTCACTCATGTTATGCTCATCAAACATCCGCAAGCCAGGCTGGCTTCACACTGAATGTGCACCTTAATTTCCTTACTGGTTTCCAGCCCTGCCACCGAAGATACATGAAGGGTTTCCGGCAAGGGAGGAACCCACCTCAAAGACAATCGCATTGTGAATCCTTGAGGCTGGCCTCTAACTTTGCCGTCTGCTCTTTGCCTTCGTTGGCTTCCTTCCCAGCGCCTGCACCCTTCTGCATGCCTCAGAGAGGAACTACTGAAGTTTATAGCAGCATTAACTCATCAGCTGGAAACCTGCCAGGTTGCTTACATTTTCACTACAATCTTCTGAGCCCTGACTCCAGAGGGTGCTTACAGATAGGATCCATGGTCAGAGGCAGTATGCTGTATGACTCTTTTCTGACGTGCCTGGATCCATTTGGGGTGTTGTGCACAGATGCATTAGGGCTTGCACATCTACTGCAAACTGCCTTTATGAAGCAGGGGAAAAAATGCTTTTGTTTATCTCAGTGTTAGAGGTACTTATGTGCCTGTGGAACAAAAGCAGAGAATCCAAGCACAGAGCACATGAAGTCTCAAAAATCAAGATCTCCTGCACAGCCAGCTAGTTTCTCACAAAGGTGCTAGACCTCTGGAGAACTGATGACAGCTGCCTAGCTTATTTCTAGTTAGCAAGACATAACAACTTTTTCCAAGGAAAGTAGGATTGGGCCCAAAATGAAAACAAAGCCAAGGGTGTGTGTGGGGTTGTGTAAACAATAAATCAGCAGACAAATCATTAAACATCTGATTTTTTAAACTGACAACAGAGAAAAAAACCTGTGTTTCTAGTGACTTTTTTAATACTTGAAACTGTTGTTGCAAATGTTGCAATCGAAACCGTATACTTTCTAGGATAATTATACTACAAAACCCTGATTAAAATACTTTTTAAATGAGGGGGAAATCACTTCCGAATAAGCTTTCTTTAACATTGTCATTTAAACCTGGCATCATAGATAGCTTGGTCAAACTGGCCCTTAAAAAGTCACTTAGTCCATTTCCTGATTAAATACAGAATCAACTGCTCCTGCCAGCCATTTGTCTAAACTATATTCTTAAAAACCTTTGGTAATGCAGATCCACCAACTCCTCGGATACTGTCTGTATAGCTAGGTACTCCTCATGTCTAAATTAGGTCTTCATTATGGCAGTTTAAGTATCTCCATAATCACCAGGCAGGACTAGCAACAATTGCCCTACTTCCTTTGCAGCAACTGTCTTCCATATCCAAAGACTATTCTTTCTTTCCTCTAACCTGTATTATTTCCAGCTAGCCCATGACACTTTGCAGTGTTATAGTTAAAACTGGATAAGGTACTTAAGTTTTAATAGGGCTGAACCGAATGGGATGGCTTTATATACCATGTCTCCAACACTTTTCTTTTCTTTTTTTAAATACATCCCCCATTGTGACTGCTGTGCTATTTATTTCTCTTGCTGTGGCCTCGCATTGTTGATTCCTGGAAAGCACATGATTCTCAGAGTAGCTACACCTTTTCTGAAGAACTGCTCCTCATCCAGTCTTCCCCATCCCCCGTGGATTTCTGCTGAAGTGCTGTGCCTTGCAGTTCTCATTATTAAATTACATACTATTTTTAAGGTCACTTCCTATACTTGCACACATCACTTTGCATTCCAATCCTGTCTTTCAGTGTGCCTATAACCTCCTCCTCCCCACTGTTACCTGCAAATGCAATATTTAAATGCTCTAGACCAGTATCCACGTCAATAATGAAAACATTCAATTACTAATGGCTGCAGAATGGTCCTCTGTAGACCCTCTCTTCAAATTCTTCCAGTGTTAAAGTGACACACTGATAACTACAGGTCACCGTGGTGTTTCATCAAAGCAATGTCTCCCCTCATTTGTTTCTGAAGGTGATGGTTAAAACAGTAGTTTCAACACTGTCAACTAAATCTGTGTCTGAGTTCCTATAAAAGATCTGGTCAGTCTGTTTTACAGTAAGCACTATAAAATTAACAACTGCTTCAGCCACAGTTCTGAACTAGATAACAGTATACTGCACTCTCTGCACAGGGGAAATTAATCCAAATTAACGCAAGCAGGCTAGCACTCGTTTATCACTAACAGTTACTGGCTCAAAGTAAGGCATCAATTTAAAGTTACAGCACAGTTCCTGGCTAGGGTAATAGTATGCACGCTCCTGTCCTAGATGGCAGCTGGATATCCTTGCTTCTGCCTCGTTAGCCCTGCACTCAGAAAATATGCTCAAGGTATTTTTTCAGGATACCTGTGCTACCCGATTTGAAATGTTTCACATCTATGCAAATCCTAGTTACACCAGCTCCAGGAAATCTCCACACATCCATTTTATATGATGTAGTCACCTAATTTTAAATACAGGGTTTAATGTAGTTTAGCCAATTCTCTTATATCTGGACTTTATTAATTATAATTAAAATTAGGTGTCCCCAAGTCTGTAAAAGTAAAGATCAAATCAGAGTAGCTGATACACACTGACAAATCAGTCTGATGAGGATGCACTCGGTGTGCTAGGACCTTGCCATACATAATGTTTATCATAAACTAAATATGACAGGCTGGCAGTGGCAAGCAATGCACAGTTTGAGCGTAAAAAGAAATATATATATATACATGTCATATTTTAATCGGTTTTATCACAGAGCCTGAAAAGCCTTTGCAGTTATACAAATGGATGATTTTGCCCTCAAGTCTAAGGACACATTACTTTGCATTTTTCACAAATTTCTGCACAACAATGCCTGCAGAATTGTTTAAGAAACTGGTCCAGCTTGGGCTCTTCTCCTGTTTCCAGATAAAACTTAAGACATAATGAGGGTCAGTTCTCTAACACCAGTAGCTGAGTGAAAACTGTTTGAACTACGTCTATAACCCTAGAGTAGACAGCCAGCCATCAATACTTTTTTCTTCTCATTTTGACAGTAATGCAAAAGAAAACTGGTGAAAGATTTATACGACCTTTTGACTAACACACAGATATTTAAAAGAGCATGTATGACAGTACTGTGGACACTGCTTACACAAATGCCTAACCTGCAAATCTGTAGGCATGAAAACTTACTCCCATGAGTAGATATGCTGATTTGTTTCTAATTATGCCAGTAAGATTACTTGCATGAGAAATTCACTGTGTGTGGGTTGGCAAAATACCTTGGTTTATAGCTTGCAAGAGGTCAATACTTGTACAGCGTAAAAAAGAACTTGAGGCATTTTGAGTTAGTGGATCTGTCATCTAAGTAGCAAGTAATTTCAATATTCTCACAATTCAAAACATTCAGGAGTTACACAATCCTCCAATGTTGCATTTTTAATAAGTAAAAGCTTTTTTTAATAAAAGCATGTTAAATAACAGTACACTCTAGCTCTACACTTAAATGTTTTACTGAAATGCCTTTCTAAATTTGTTTCATCCCTACTCCATAAGCAGTTTCACTGGCTACTGGCAAATAAGGTAAAAGCCACTCTGCACACATAAAGATGGCAGAATTGGGCTGTTACGACAAATGGACAGAAATACAAAAATACCTGACTTCTGATTGCTGTGCTAAATTCTACCACTCCTTCCTACTCTGACCTAGACTATGCTCATCTGGTAAGAAAGGGGGAGGGAAGAAAGAGAATGAAAGAAAACACTTAATAGAAATAATTCTAGATAAATCAAGGCTATCACTAGATAGACATATCTTTAAATCACTGGGAGCCACTGATTTACATTCAGCAACCAACAATGAAGGAATTGCTTCAGAAGGAACCATAGGACTATGTTCAGAGCAGGAGAATACTAAAAAGTAGTATTTCCACGTTCACTTGAGAGTTACTTCAAACATGTTCTTGCAGCAGTTGCGAGCCCTCTAAATTGCATTTTTGTAACTGCAACTGCAAACATCGGTATAGGGAAGGAAGTGTTTTAACAAAGTAATTGTGTGGGTTTGTGTTCTCAGAACCATTCTGCAAATTCCAGCTTTCATTTCTTGTAGCATGCATTCATTGCACTCTGTGGTGAGAAAATGCTGGCCAGGGAGAGCAAATAAAGACTATCAGAAGACACATTATCACGTAGAGTTTGGGCGATGATTTTTAAATTTTGCTTCTTCAGCTTCAGCATAGGCATTTTTGTAACATACTACTAATATACCTTTTCTTACACACATTAACTTCTATAGGGAACTATTTAGTGTTCACAGTTGGGGTTTTCACTGCAGAGGTGAAAACAAGCAAAACTGACATTTTTATTTTTTTCTCAGTGAGACTCAATATTTAGCAATAGAAAGATGTTTATCCAATAAGAAATTAAAAGAATAAACACAAAACTGGGGGACTGCCATTGATCTGAGAAGTCAACAGCTTGACCGGAAAAAAAAAAATAGTACGTGTAAAGACTCGGGCATACATTTGTCCTACTGTATAGGGCCTGGTATTTGACTGCATTCAAAATATACCTCCCCCTACTGATTTCAAAAAAAGCAACAGAACTAAGGACTGGCTTTGACAAAGGAGATATGGAAACTTACTACATTTGAGAAACAAAAGAATGGATTGACTTATTCATATCCTGGTGTGTCTGACAAAATGCTTTGTGTGAACAATGCCTGCTCTGAAGGAGGCAGGAAAAACCCAGCAGAGTTAGTTTGAATCACCTATTTAAACCCTTTAAGCAAACTTGGATGATTTTTTTTGTTTCTCCCTCTTCCCTCAGGGAGCACTATGGAGTAATCACATGAATCTGCCTCACTTGATGACTGGAGTAGTCACCTCCATGGCAGAACTGGAGCAAACCACTGCTGTGCAGTAACATCTTCAACAGGCTCAACTGTTTGCAGAGTTAACATTTGCCTATAACCTTACTGTAGATAGAGAGTGTTAACAAAAGGCAGGCTTCTACCAGCTCAGCTGCGGCACCTTCCTCGCTAACACAAGGCTGCATTAGCTCAAATCTAGCGCTACCTCCGCACGTGGAAGAGCCTGCACCACCAGCACAATTGTTCATTGCTCCTCATTGTTTCAGACAGCTCAATTGAAAGAGCTTAAATTGCTGGTCTGAAGAATACCTTCACAATATTGCTTTAAATACATACTGCAATGCTTCCCCACTGATGGGGTAATAACCACAGCGAGACAGTTACAAACATCTGGATTCATGGGTCCATAACTAAACCAGTAATAGCACTCGTCTGCCAGGGTTTTGCAGGCATTTTTCTTTGTGTCAAACTCCAGACCGTGGAGTTGGGTTGGCAACAATCTGCACTGTAGAATTAGCCCAAGATGTGGCAGTAATGAATGGGACAAATGCAGTCCTTAGGAAGCAGAAGAATCCTGTATTAAAATAAAACCCCTACATGCTTTGTTCCCATCGTGGTCAGTGCACATATTTTAGAGTGTTATTTTTAAAAAAGTAATTTTAAAATTAACTACTTATAATTATCAATCTACTTGCAAGCCTAAGAGAGCCTACAGACAGCAAAATCATCAACTGCTACCTTTTGCAGTATTGCTCAAGAAATCATATTAGTATGTATTAGCATACAAGGCGTGAAAATAAATAGTAATTGAGACAGTAATCTTTGTTAAGGAAAACCTTTTAAACGGATCTACCAGGTCAGGAACTCACTCACTAGAGGTTGAGGCAAAGCAGGGGTCCTTTGGAACAAACCAAGCAGCTCTCCCTTGGCAAGAATTTCCATTACCCAGCAACTATGAAGGAGGAAAGCTGTCTCTGACCAGTGCTCTAAAGCAGGTGTTTTATCTGGCCGTTTTTTCAACTACTGGCTTTCACATGTCTGATCTTTAATTTAACAAAGAAAAGAGATTCAAGCCAACTGACAGAACAGACTATAAATGCTTAAATTCTCCCACTTGCATGGGAAAGATGCACTCTCTTAACTTACCTCTTTTTAAACCGCATGAATTAAGCTCTGAGTGGATACACTAATTTTGGTGTTTGCTTTCATTTCCTACAAAGTTTATACCAAAGTGGATTTGTTGTAAAATGGGTTGTAAACTATAAACTAAGGTGGTATGGATATTACTAAATAATTCAAAAATTTCCCTGTGAAGATGAACAAAGATTAATTTTGGAGAGGGAAAAAGGAGTAGTGTGCAAAGAAGACAGGGAGTACATACTTTGCTATTGCGGATCAGGAGGGCAGCCAGGAACAGCTAAAGGAAGGAGCTATAAATCACGGTACCCCTGGGAACAGCCTCACTTGTGCCAGCCCTAAAATCCAGGAAGTACAATGAGCACTGGAGCCAGCTGTGCCCTGCTCCACCTGAGCTCCAGCCTCCAAGTTGGGCAGGTCAGAACAGCAGCCTCAGATATAACCTTAACTACAGAGTGATGACCTCTGGTCTGAACAGTTTTATGCTATGAACTGAAAATAGTTATTCCAGATACATCAAACCTATTTAAGAGCATCTCTGCAGCCCGGATTTACCACACATTACGTGCAAGATCTTTGCAGCATTTTCCTGAGAACGTATAACGGTGGGGTTTGGCACACTTCCATAACTTGAAGTATGTATAAGCGTTTGGCCGTGGTTTGAAATTGAGCTGCCTAGAAGCAATAGGGCCAAGACCTTTTTAGCTTTGCTTTATGCTATTAAAAGCACAAAAGAAATTAAATACAGCACACTGCACCAAGTAGCACAGCTTTAAGTTAAGCCAGTAAAAAACAAGAAAAAGCAGGATCAGATACCTGTGTCCTCAGTTTACCTATCTGTCCTAGTGCTACGGTGCATGTTGGGCAGTAACTGACTCATTTCAGGCTCTTCTGTTGGACAGGAGAAAACAGGAGAAGAAAGCAGTACTTAATTTTCCTCCAACATCTTCAGTGGCTTAAGATCAAATCTAATTTTACTTGGTTTGATGTTTTATCTTTCTTGGAAATCACATCGAAATCACAGGAATTTAGAGTATGATTGTATGTTCAACAGTAAAGCTATCACCATAAAGATATTAAGTTTTATACTTGGTACCCCCAAGGTGCAGTTTGCATTCACAGCTCACAAACGTGACAACGTGATGCATGACACCAGGCTCTTTCTAACAGTTTATTGTCCAATTAACAGAATCAGAAATCAATCTCTACTGTTGAGAAAAGCAAGCAAAAAACTGGTATTTAGAAATTTTTACTGTGCCTGTCATTCTCCCATCCCAGTGCCTAAAACAGAAGTTAACGTGCAGCCGAGGCCTGCTTAGCACACCCAGCAACGGGGCTCTCATGGGGCTCTGGCATTTTTATAAAATAGATGTTACAGCAATACATGTGACTGTGGGAAATCTCACTGCTGAAGAAACCTACACCTCTTCTGCATGAAAATCACAGTGCACCCAGTCAGTGTAATTTCAAAGTAGCTAAATCAGCCTCAGATCACTCTGAAGGAACAACTCCACATGCAATTACACCGGCAGGTGAGAAGTGGCAGCACCCATTGGTGTTTAACAGGATGCAGGAGAGTTCAACACACGCTTCAGGTTTTGTACTGTATCCTGTTAAAGTAACATTTAATGTTTTATGTGTGCCATTATCATATTGTAAGAATTGCTGATTTTTTTTATCACTTATGTAACTGAATAACCAGAAGGACTAACAATGTCCAAGAACATCAGTTGGCAGCTGAATTCTTGCGGATTGCAAAATGATAAGGGTGTACTCTGGCACTGGAGGAGAAACAACTTTGCATGACAAAATCTTTTTGGGAGAATTTAGGACACAAGGTTTTTATTTTGAAAGCGCAAATGCATATGCCCAAGATACACAGACTTCTAAGTGGCATTTTTACAAATTATTTTTCTTTTACAAGCAATGTAATAAGTAGCATTCAGCTGCTTGTTGTATGTCAAGCAGTGAAGGTGTCCATCAGCCTGTTGTCTAATATGTGCTACTACACCCCGTAAGAGTGCATGTTACAAGCTTCAACTGCCCTGCACATAACATACAGCTGCATTTAACTTGTGATACCAGAAAGGCTCCTACTAACAAGTCAATTCCAATGTAATTGTAATCCTTTGGGCACTGAAACTCTGGTCAAACTGTTTGTCTCCCCTCCACTCTGCAGGAGAGAAACTAAAATAATTTTAGACATGTTTGGGGGGGGGAGGAGGGGCAGATGTCATAATTCTCAACAGCATGCCTGGGCATCTGGTAGTACCAGCTCACAAGAAAAACTCTCTGCAATACTCTTGTGCTAATATGAGAGGAATATGCTTTCCCAAGGAGCTAAGTATCAGTATTAGAGAGTATGAAGCGGGGAGCCTTCTCTTTCTAAAAACCAAGCTGTAACTTGCTGTACTAGAAACTGTTACAGTTATCTTTTTAGCAACTATAAGGTAAAAGCACTTGTGTTGCATTTAATTTAAATATTTTCTCTCCTACCATGCACCCCATTAAGGGTCCAAGTATGAAGTGTGTGACCAACACAGAACTAGTTCCCAGTAATTTTTAAAAAGTTATTTAAAATAGTTATTTAAAAACAAAGCAAAACAAAACGGTCACCCCCCAAAAAAAAAACCCCAAACCCAACAGACATTTGCTCCCTCGGCAGAGCTTGCCTCTATTGAAAAGAGAGCACCACTGACCCTGCAGGCAAATACATCAGACTGCCTGGGCAATCTACAGCACCGTCCTCGGGGTAAGACACCTTTACCACAAATTCCATAAAGCACAACACTGTTTAGTTGCTGCTCACATGGACCAGTCAGACAGGAGAACAACTCACATTTTACTGAATTAGCAAGACCAGCACCAAACATCTCCAACTATTCACAAAGCCAAACAATTCCAATGTAAAATCAGAAAGCACTTCCAGCACTTTTTAAAATGTGTACAAAGCTTGCTGTTACACACAAGCTATTCACCTGAAGATACCTTGCAGTCAGAAATCTCACTGAGATGTATCAAATTAAAACAACATTATTTCAATGTAGCTTTACTGCAAATCTGAATACTAGATGCTCACAGCTAACAAGAATTTTTATGCATCCTTTAAACAAAAGTAAAACATGCAGAAGATTTAGAGAAATTAGCTAGCTATGCTACTATTTAACTTTCCTACAGATCAAGTGCTCCAGTCACCGTCACTTTATCTAAGACTAAATCACCGAATCTTCCAAGCTTACAATTTCATTTTCTGAAACCTAACAGAAGTGTCTCCCAAGTTGGGAACTTCCTTAAAAATATTCTTTATCAAGAGACTATAACTTTGACCAACAGACACATAAATTTAAAGGCAATACTTCATACAATCTAACTGTTAAGCAACACACTAAAAGCATATAAAAATCACATACTACCTTTACTTCAGAATGAAATGATAACTCTATAAACCTGGCACTCAAAAAGCCAGTTCAAACTACATGCAGACATTAAGTTGAAAGCTTCAGCTTATTTTGAAGTTCATACAATTAATGTTTCACCAAGGCAATGACCAGCTACAGAAAACAAACTGAATACACTCTACCGTATACATCAATCACTAATGACTATGCCTCCGACAAGCAGGCAAAATAGCAAACTTCAATATCAAACATTCCCTACGCTTGTTCAATCTGCTGTACACAATTTTTGTCTAGCAGTCACCGGTTTTAAACACTAAGCTTCCCATTCGTTAGCCTGAGCACATTAATCTCCTACCACTGTCCACAATTTAAGAACCCGTTACATACCTGCAGTTAGGAGGAGGATCAAGGGTTATTTCAGCTAGCTCCTTCTGGATTCTGTTGGTGAAATGAGAACAGACACAAAGCATTTGAGATAGTCTATAGAATAAATCAGGGAATTACACTGCCCTCTACCACCATGCAGTTAAATGCAAGATTGGCTTTGCCTTCAGTAATGCTAACATGGCTGCTTCCTCTTTGTTCTCAGAGGCATAACCCAAATCCCACAGCTGAGAAACTTTGCAGCTTTTTTCCTGCTCCACACTACATGTAAACAGAACGCTTACAACTGAGCTGGGTAGAAATTTCCCACAAGTATTCAGAAAAGTAACTCTTTTTCACATCCGAGCACTTTTTAGCAGAGAGATTTTCTTTTCAAGCTAATATGCAAATGAGGCGGGGGGG
>VZRU01015695.1:0-81578 GCA_013398155.1 Pedionomus torquatus | reverse complement strand
GCGCGTGCTCCGGGCCGGGCAAGGACAAAGCGGCGGCGCGCCGGGGAGGGGGGGGCGGCCCTCGACGGTGCCTCGGTTCGGCCCGCGGCCGCCAGGCCGGGTCCCGGTTGCCCTCTGCCTCCGGCCCGCCAGTGCTCGCGGGGCACCACCGCCGGCTTTGACGGGCCGGTGCCTACCGGCGGCTGCTGCCCGACAGAGGCCATGGGGCCTCTGCGACCCCCGGCGCCCTCCTCCTCTGCTGCCCCGGCCTCGCACCTCGCAGCTCACCTCGTGCTTTGGGCTCGGTGTCAGAGTAGGGACAGATGCGGGCCGCGGGCACACGACCAGGACTGCTGGTGCTTTCTCACCCTGCTGTTACCTCCCTCACGCACTCCCCTACAAAAAAAAAAAAAAAAAAATTCTGGTTTTGGCACATTTTAGCAGGCAGGGACTGGAGAAACTCCTCTGTGGGAGGCCTTGCAGTGGAGTCCTGGCCGTCCCGCCAGTCAAGGCCTGAACGGGGCTGAGGAGACCTGACGCACTGTTGCAGCAACACGGTGCTGCGCCCCGCAACAGCAGGAGTGCCACCCTGCAGCCTCAGTGCTCCTCATAGGAGAATTCAGGATTAAAAACAGGGTTAGGAGTTGTTGCAAGAGAGAAGCTTGCATGCCCAATTCTAAATGTTTTGAAGAGGAAAGGGAATAGCGGTCGAGGTAGGTGTCACGGGGAGATGGTATAGGGTGGAGATAGTGTGTACTTGAGTGGTCATACATGGTGTGATAAAAGCAATCGGCTAATTGAAATAACTGAAATATTCCAAATTTGGAGACTGTTTATACTGGCAATAAAATCCACTTGTAAAAGAAAATTTATTCTGTCTGTGAAAAGCAGATGAGGTTGTGGATAACTGGCTTCAGCAGAGAAGGAATTAACAATTACTGTAAATGTTTGTGCAATTTACATGAAATCTCCGGCTAACGTTGCTGTCCAGCACGAGAGCTTTCGCCTCAATGGCTTTTACTTCAAGGGCTTTCATTATCAACAGCCTAATGACTTAAAACTACTGTGTTTTCTTAGCTTGTGCAGGATCAAGGGGTCAGAGAGCGTATATTGTGCTCTAGAGGGAATAAACAATCCGTGTGTCAGGGAATACTCTTCTCTTGGTGGCTGAAGTTAGCTCAGTTGAAAAGCATGCTGAAGATTTGGCAAGAGAGTTGAATGATGTGATGTGGAGGAATACTGGAGGTTTGTTTATTAAAGTAGGCTATAGAGAATTCCCAGATCACCACTACAGGCAATTCGCCCCTGAGGTATGCTGTAGAAAATTCCTAGCATAAACAGTATCTGGCGAGATGAGCAATCTGGGTATAATTAGTAAAAGGGAAGCATGGCAATATCAAAAATCTATCAGTCAGCACTGAGAGCCTTCCTGCCCCCCCCCAAACTTCTGCTGCTGATGTTCAAGATGAGGCTTGCCAAAGCTTTAGAAGCCAGGATTTAGTGTTTAAATTTTTATTTTATTTCAGGTGAAAATTAACACAGGCATAAAAACCCAAAAAAGTACTATAAGAATGTGTATCTACAGAATGAAAGTAGATTGGTCAAGGGTTGTATACCACATCAGCTACTACACGTTGTGTGGCTTCTGTGGCTTTCAGGATAAAAAGTGAAAATAAAGAAAGCTCATTTAACAGAGACTAATTGAAAAGGCAGGCTAGATTTTATTTTTCCCCAGCCTTTTGTACCTTATTAGAACAGCAATGTGTGGATGTAACAGATGTTTATTTGAAAGAATATTCATTCATTTGACATCAGGTCTCAAAGGATGACACTTTTTTCTTACAAGGTTGTATTTTCCTTGGGTGTATTTGTTTTGTTGTCAACTACAGAAAAAGTAGTGCGCTGAAAGGTGTAGTACAGCTTGAAGGAGAGGGAGAAATGCCGGTTTTAATAGCCGTTGTTACAAAGCTACACATTAGGGTCTCTCTGGCTTTTCATATCCCTTGTGAATTGACATCAGTGTAATTTTAACTGATGTACCCATCATGAATGCTTTTTCTCTGACAGTTTATTGGGTCCTTGAACTGTGAAAGTGCAACTGGTATTGTGAAGTGCAGAGCCTTCCCAGGGATTGTTCAGACTTGTCTGAACAGTCCTGGGCACTCGGGAGTGGGTGAGGCCTGCATTTTTCCCCCAATCAGTTGTCTTTGTGTTTTGTTTTTGTTTGTTGGTTGGTTTTTTTTGTTTGGTTTTGTTGGTTTTTACTTTTTTTTTTTTTTTTTTTGTGGTTTGTTTGTTGTTTTGTTTTGTTTTGTTTTCCACAAGCCCTGCTCCCAAAGGCTGCTTTTTTCAGAAGCCAAATGTCTTCTTGGGTATGTCTCCATCGCTGCTCTGTCAGAGTGCAGGTATGAACTTACTATCAGCATGTGGAGGTTTAACAGCTGCTTTGGGCTGCACAGACATCTGAAAATATTTTTCTGGCTTTAGGAATTCACAGTTCAGTCTCCTCCATCTGACATGAAATTCTGTGATAGCAAACAACTCAATGCTTGGCACCAGAACTAGGGTAAAAGGCATATTCCACTTCTCACAGGAAAACTGAGGGATGGAAAAATCATTGCTTGATCTCTTGCCCCTAACATTTTAAGGGTGTACAGATGGTAAAATAAGGCTAGCATAGATTTTTCATGATTAAGAGCAGCTCAATTGAAAATACTATTTAATGTTTACAGTTGTATACTTCATCTTCTTTATCACAAAATCATTGTTTTCTGACAGGAAATACATCTTCACCTAAGCAATGTATCTTTCTCTTTTATGTCTGTTCCTATACCGTGCTGTGTTGTTAAAGCACCTGTTGGAGCTCTACTACCATGCCACAGCTAGAGGGGCACAAACTGCACAACACAGAAATGAACAAAATACTACTTTTAAAAGCAGGTTGTCTTTTTATTAGTTCTTAATGTCATTGTAGCAAATAGTGCCAATTGTAAGGTAAATCCTGTACAAATATCCAGTGTGTGTTTTCCCAGGATAATTCATAATTTTAACAGAGAGCGCTAGGAAAGCAGACTAGGCAAAAATCTTCCTTGGGCCAAGAAGAGATGTAGTGACTTTCAGAAGTGAGTGCAAGAAGCCTGCTGCAGAGTCAGTAGTTGCAGCTCATTCTGTTACACCTTAAACTTAAAATCACTACCATAAATATAACTATGCTATAGGTTCATTTGCTTTTATGAATGAAAAATAAGCCAGTAAAGAACAATGTTCCTACTGTGTTTCAATTACTTTTTATCCTCAAGAGTTTACAAGAAGAGCAGAGGTAATTTTTTTTCGTCCTGAAACTGAGAAGTAAAGTAAGCATGGCAGTGGGCAGGACCCAGGCGTTAGGAAACCACCTCCTGGTCCTTCTGTCATCTGGTGTTTAGCCCATCTGTTGGTTTTGTATTGCCACCTTACGAATCCTGGCACGGGACTATGGTGGAGGAAGGATGGGGAGGGAGGCAAAGGGAAGAGATGAAGGTAAGAGCCAGAACACTGCTGTGCTTCACTTGTTCTTGTTTGAAGATTGACTTCTTGGAGGCTGTTGTGGCTCAGCAATAGTCCTGAGATTGTTCTCATGCAGACTGTCACAAGGCCTGGATTTTAGGATGCTGAGAGGAACGTTCAGGATATCTTTAATTTCTCTGGATCCTTATGTGCTTGAATAAAGCCAGGAGAAGAATTTTACCAATTGTATTTAATACAGGAATTAGCTAATTAGTCAGTGTTGTTTACAGTGTTGAACACTGCTCTACCTAAATCCATAGAAAAATATTTAACGTATGTTAAAACCCTACAGATACTAATTAATCTTCATCCTAATCCTATGAACTAGATAGTAAGTTCTACTGTATGGTATACATTGCATTTGGCAACGTTTTTTTACGCACTAAAAGACTAAATCATCTAGCTGAGTACTACTTTTTAATGGGCAGATTAGCATTAAGCACTTCAAAAACTTAACAGGTAAATCCATTTTTTTTAAAGCACAAAGTCATGTGGAAATGTTTTTATTTCAGTATTCCCATGGAGTCCTTGTATTCTACTGTGTAATTTCTTTCCTTGTTTGTGGATTATTAATATAAGAAAAAAAAAATAATGGCCCCTTTGGAGTTTCTGTAATCATTTATATGAACCTTCTGTCTCTGAATGTCACATGATTATCATTGCTTTAGAAAAAATCTGAACTTTTTTTGTTGAAAGTAGGTTCTACTAGCCAGCTTTTAACCTCTGTAATTGTCATTTTACTTAGAAAGTTGAAAGAAAAGTGAGAAAAATAAGCATTATTTCAGTGAGTATTCATCTGCAAGCAGCCTCACAAAGAGAATTTTTTTTCCTTGAAATCTTAATTGAAAAAATATCCTTAATGTATATGTGTGGGTAGTTTCAGCTTGTGTTAACACACTTAATTTTTAGTACCATGTCATGAATGCTTGACTATAGTAGAGGAAAATGCAAACAATGTCAGACTATTACCTGCAGCAAAGTGTGAGAACATTAGGTCTATAAGCCACTTCATAAACTCCATAAACCAATATTGTGGTGTATATTTGACAATATAGTGTGCAAATCATAAATTAGGGAGAATTTGATTCAACAGATACAACCCTGGCAGACCAGCATCCTGAGAAAACTTTCAGTGTGGGAATCTGCCTCTCTTCTGCATATGGGGCATAGTAAAAGAGCACTCATTCTCAGTATGTGATCTGCAATCAAAGCAATAGCTATTGTAGTGAATAATATTCAAGGCCTTGTAAACTTCTCATTTTCCTGTTGCAAATAGAGATATTCCACCCCTAAGCCATCGCAGATTAAATTATCTATAAGTATGTACACAAGCATATATATTAGTGCTGTCTACAGACTGCTTAGATTGGAAACCTTTTGCTCCATAAAACCTTTGGCTCCAAAAGACAAGTCTGTGCTGTTGGAGTGAAAGCAGAAAGTTAATAGGTTGGTAGTAATAGAGCTAATATCCTCTTTCATGCCAGCCAGAAGGCGGCAAGATAATTATAAAGGCAAACTCACTTGACTGAGCTGAGGTCAGAAAAAAGCATACACATAGGGCAGGCATTATTCATAAACTGATTGATGTTCTAATAAATAAATAAATAAATAAAAAGTTTACATGACTAAATGGGTCCACCCCGAGGATATTATTGAAGAAAAAAGATCCTGTACAGCTCTTTACTGCTTCAGTCTGGCTAAATTCTTTCCATGGCATTAGTTGAGTAAAAAAATTCCTTCATCACCTTTAGGGCTGGCAACAGTTAGCACAAACAGTTAGCACAAACTTTATCTGGGTTGTTGGCAGTTTGACAATCGGCACCCAATAGGCTCTTCAGATTCTGGTTTCTGACATCCCATTGAAGAGGAAGGAACCAGTCAACATTTAATGAAAATCTTACAAATCCCAGAGAGCCATTACACTCTTAGTATTGAGTCAACGTGCTTTACATTTGCCTGCCTGGAAAGCCTGTGACACTTCTGAATGCACCCTAATTATAGGGTAAGGCCCATGCATATTTCCCAGTATCATGTCTGCACTGGATAAAAGGCCAGCTTGGCTGATTGCCTGTTCTATAATAAAGAAGCAATACCTTTTTTAGCATATAAAGATCAGGATTACCAAAGGCTCCTGTGGAGCAGCTTTGCGGCATCTTGCTTTTTTTTCTAGGACCATTACTGTCTGCAGTTATCCAATCCCTTCCTGTTGTAGGATCCCTAACCTCCCACAGAGGGACAGGAAAGACAGGTCAGGGCCCAATCGTGATAAATCACCACTGCAAATAATTGGGCAGGGCTGATCTTCTGGTCTTCTGAGCTTGCCGGCCAGTCTCTGCAACAGGAGTACATGTTGCAACTCTTGGCAGTCTCTCTTATGCCTGGATCACTGGGAATTGTTCCCATAGCAGTTGCAACAGGAGCAAATGTGTGTGAGGAATGGATCTCCATGGTGGTGGCAAGGGCTGAGAGAGTAGGATATCCCTGGCTGAATAGCTTCCATGCATTTGCTGTTTTCTCCCCTGCTGGAGTAGTTGCATCCAAGCAGAGAGCCTGGCTTAAATAATTGTAGCTAAAGCCATCTGAGATGGAAAGTCAGGCCGTGGAGATACACTGTTAAAACTCAAGGGCAAGAATGGATTAAATCCTGCAGGGTAGGTGGAGGGTATATGTTTGTCATTGAGTAACCTGAAAGGTTTCTCTCAATTACTTGTGTGGTGAAGTGGTGCAGACTTAGAAATGTGCTGCTTTTAGTGTTACAGTCATTTTTATTACCCCCATCTGCATGATGTCAAGATGTGACTGTCTTCAAGTAGCTCTTTTAGTATCCTCAGCCAAAAATCTTTTTACAGGAAAGAAGTTATGATTAACAGGTGTGAGACCAGATTGATTTTAGTCTTGTCCCATGGTTTCAACAATAAACTGTTATTTCAGCTTTTGATTCTTTTTGTAATGAGCATTTCCATTTTATACTTTTGAGCAACATCTTCTTTCTAAGTGAGAACTGAGCCAGGCTCCCTCTGGAGTCCCTCATTACTGCTAGGCTACCTGGGTAGTAGCTGATGGATGAGTGTCCTTCCTGGCCAGCCACGTGTGCTGTCTTTACTGCACTCCCAGTAGAGAATGAGCAATCAAGGATGTTCTCTGTGTCCCTGCAGAGCACAGTGGCACTGCCAAGTGCAGTTATCCCTCAAGTTGGCTTTGTCTTAAATACCCATTGTGTTGCTTCCCTACCTTTATTCACATGTATGTCAACAGACTGACTGTTGTGTGTTTTCCAGTGCAGTAATCCCAGCTGCCACAGGAATCTTCCTTCACAATGCAGCGTGGCACTGCAGTGCGTGCTTTTACTTACAATGTTTAATAAATATGTAAATTAATCTACTCTATCTTTTCAGGTATGAGAGTTGTATGACTGCACTTGTATATCACTGAATATGCTATTTATGAGGATGGCACAGTGTGGACGGGCAGAAGCTTGAGGTGGAAGTTTAAAATATAATTAGCACAATGGAAGCGTCAGTTGAAGCCTAAGTTTAAAGTGGTTTTGGGTTAAGCTGATGCTCCTGTGTTTTCTGCAAAACTGATGAGGAAGGCTAAGAAACACAATCTTAAATCATACCAGCACTGCTTGGATCAATCTGACTATAGCATTGCCTATTCATACTTGAATATTTTATGGTTATGTTTTACTACTGCTTTACTATGTTCTCACTAATATTTAATGTGAATATTAACATATTATTTTTTCAAGAGTGCTTTTTGGTTAAATAAAAATAGAGGAGACTGTACTATACCAGAACAAATAAGAACATGGTGCTAACTTCAAAACAGCAGAAAAAAATATGCCAATGAAGCTGATTCCACTCATCTAACATCAAAAGATTGCTTTACTTTGTACTGTATCCATGATCTTGAAAGCCATGAAAAAATCTCTCAGAGGTATTCTTATTCCTAAGTTACCTTAGGTTGTTTTAATTAATTTGCTAAATGGAGATCATCATTCCTGAGGTCTGCTTATTTTTGTCCCTGTTTTAGCTGTGTGTGAGAATGAATTTTTTGGCCTTTGCTGTCAGGCTGATCATGATTTTAAATAGTAATGTTCTTGCTAGTAGACTGTATTAATCCTACTAGTAGAAATTTTAAGATTGGTCAATGGAATCAAATTCTTTTCACAGTGTTGAACTAGGACACAGGTATTTTAAGTTAAGTGTTTAAACACCAGTACATAAACAGATGGCCAGATTGTTAAAAAAAAAAAAAAAAAAAGCAAAAGCTAGTAACTCCCATCAATATTTTACATATGGTATCTTCTAATATCAGGTATTGACATCTGACATACTGGTGTGATTCTTTGCCTCAGCATCAAACTAAGGATAAAGGAGATGTAGAATCAAAATTGTTCTGTTAAAGCATATCCATTTAATATCAGGCATTTTGCAATGTGTATTTTAAGTCTCCAGAGTACATTTTTCCGATTTTTCTCAAACTTTGAAATAGTATGGTGCTAATATAATTCTGGCTGAAACACTTGTTTGGTACATCTTTCAATGGAGAAATGCAGTGACATTCAGATTTATTTTAGCAAATTAAACTTTGGTGACATGAATAAGTCACTCAGAATGTGTGAAATCCTGAAGCAAACAAAAATCATTTTTAATGGCATGTTATTTTTGTTTGTTTCTTGAACCAAGGAAGCAGCAAAGGGTAGTCTTTACGTTCCCAAATTTATCTTTCACGGAATCATATCTAACAAGCAAATGTGTACATGAATAAAGGTTTAAAAGTGCAAGTCAACTTCTTTGCATTGTTGCTTAGAAGTTAATATGTTATTGACGGGGCTGGGCTAACAGGTGATAAGCTATGGTTCTGTTTCCAGAAGAAAAAAAAAAAAGAGAAAATGAGAAATGAGTGGTAGAAGGCACCTATCTGCCACTCTAAAGAATTCAGATATCTAGATCTCCATTAGCATTGTCCTTTACTACACATTAATACAAAAAAAAAAAACCACCTTACAGAGGTGAATAAATGCACCATTCTCTTGAATAATTATAAGTGAATTGATTATTCTGTTTCTGTTTGTACTTTATTAACAGAAAGCCCATGCTTTTGAGTGCAAGATCCAGAACTGTTGAGTTTTGACCTCAGAGCTGATCTATAGCTCCACTCTGACTTTCATTAACAAAACCAGATCATATGGTGCCATCTAGATGATCAGTCCACTGGGCTGTTCAAAGCAGCAAGGAGAGAAGGTATGCTATACTATTCAGCCACAAATACTAAAATAGTTAAAAATGCTAGTAGTATCATTTGAATACATCTACTTTCAAGCCAGCTCTCAGATCTCCCCACAAGAGAGAGTTCCCGAAATTGGTGCTTGCAAGTTTTACATGGTGATGAAGCTCATTTCCTAAGATACTTTGGTGTTCACACAGACTGTACTCAGACATTCCAAAATCATTTCTCCAATCAGTAACATGATTGTCATTCAGGTAACCAGCTCCCCACGTATTGGTCAAATCAAAAACTTAGTTATGAACATAGGTGTGGTCTGAAATATGAAGTTGCTCACCTACCATGGTGTATCTGCCCTCAAGTTGAAAATCTTTCAGCTCAGATGCTTTAAAACATCTACTAGAGAAAAAATCGTCCATTTTTTCATGAGAATGTGGAGCCTCCTGCAAGTGAGCACTACTTGTAAAAATATTGTACTTTTCTTCTTGAGTCTTCCTCTGTTTTCTTAACAGTGTTGTCAGATATAGCAGTAATAAAGCAAATCCAGTTTTTGATGTAGTTTGCAGGTCATGTAATACTTGCAGATAAATTCTGTCACCGAGGTTTCCACAGTCTGAAATTTGGTTCTCTGTAGTATCTTGAGGCTGTGAATTAATTTCTCACACTGGACTGAACGCAGTGAGCTGTGGAAAGACTGTACTGTAAGGAGACATGAACATACTCACAAGAACTGGTCAACTTCCTTTTGGCAGGTAATAATCATGTAGCAGACACAGCACTTAATATCCTGCTTAATGCCTGTCCATCTTTGCTGCAGAATGCTTCCGCACCTGGCAAAGGAGCTGTGAGATTGTCAAGTTCGTACCTGAAGAAACAAACTTTATTTTGTTTAGCACTGTGCTCAAGCTAGACCACTTTTCCTGGCTTTTCCACATACAGCACAACTTCTAACTAGCTAGCAAATAGCCTTTTTCACCAGCCACTAGAAAGGAGAGATTTCTATTCTGTCTTCAGGTGTACTTGTTCACTAATAGTTACCCTGCTACCTAGAATCTAAGAGGTTTGCTTCCCTCTGTAGGCTGGCCCTCCACAGAATTTGGGTCAGTTTCAGAATATCCTTATTAAATTTAAAAGCTTTGTTTTCCAAGTCAGTACATAGAACAGCTTATTTTCAGACAATACTCTTTCCTGCCATCTAGTTTACTTTAGGAACAGCATTTCTCTTAACTTCAAGGGTAAGTCTCATGACAGCAGAAGACTTAGAAGACTTTTGAACCCCTTGCTGAAACAGGTAAGAACAGTCACCACTTTCGCAGCCTTTGGGGTAAAGTATAACATGTTGTTTTAGACCTGCTGTCCCCGCAATGTACACAGCTTAAAGCAGCAGTGAAGAAAAGAGGAAAGCAGAAAAGGTCAGAATGGAGAGCGAGAAGAGGAAATAAGTTAGATAAACCCTGTCTGGGGAAAGGAAAGAGCAAATTTAGACATGTGGCCTGTTGTAATATTGGTTATTAATTCTTGAGAGAAGGTCATATACTGTGGGAAAGGGCAGCAGAGATTGACAGATAAGATAGATAGCATTGCTACACTCTGACCCAGCAGTCACAGAACTGTTCGGTGGCCGGGTTTCCTCATCTGTAAAATGGGAATTGTTGTTACTTATATTTCAGGGTCCTCAGAAGCATTAATCAGTGTTTATTGTTAAGGCCTGTTGAGACCACCAGTTGGAAATACAGAATAACCTGTGTCTTCTGGGCTGTCTTCTCCATCTACTGATATTCTAGCCAATTTAATTTGAAAAAATAGATACTGTCAGTTCAGAGTTTCTTGGAAAATAATCGACTAAAAATGGGAAGAAGGAAATGGTGGTGTGAAACTCATCTAAGTTTAAAGCAGAGAAGCGCTGCTAATGCACTGTCCTGTCTGCTGTGGTCCTTGTCCCCCACTCCCCATTCCCATCAAACACAGCCAACTCTTAGAGACTGCTTGAGCTCTTCATGGGACCGTTCTCTGGAAACAAAATTTACATTTCTTTTGAAGGCAAGAGATAATTTCTTTACAGGAGCTGAAAATACAATGCCAATCTTGCTTCTTCCCTCCATACCATGTACTTTTCTTACTACCAAAAAAGAGAACTGTCAAACAGTTGCTGTCACAGGGAAAGTCAAACTATGGCATTTCTTTTTTCTGGAGAAGGTGTAACAGAGAAGTGAAGAGGCCTCACCTCTGTTGGGGTAGGTGATGCAAACAAAACTGTAGCACTTGTGCTCCTCCCCTAATGTTCTGCCTTTCCATAGTTACACAGTATGTAATTTCCACCAGTGTCATGTTTCTGAAGAGCATGGTGGGCATGGGCAGTTATAGAAGTGATCGCCTTTTACATCATCTTCAGCACTACCCACTCTTCTTAACAAGGAGAGAGCCAGAGCTGATGAGGTGGTCTGGGCCTCATTAAGCCAATGTCAGGAAAGGATTGAAATCATTTAGTTGCATTTCTAGATTTTAAATTAACATTAAACCCACAATAAATTACTAAATGAAACCAAAGACTTTTTTGTCCTCAGATCGGGTTAACTTTAATCTTCAAAATTATCCCAATTTTTATAACATTTCCAAATCAGTTACAGTGTCAGCTACATATAGTTACTCATAATTAGTCATTATTTGTCACACAGCTCTGTAACTTCTCTCACTGTGACCTCTTTCCCAAGGCGATCCTGGAGCATGAGCCTTCTTTTCCTGAAGTATATTTTCAAACATCATTCAAATATCTGTGCAGAACAGTTTCTCATTCTTGCAGTTGCAGTATCCAACATTCTTTTTTTGTTCCCTCTACTCCATCTTGGAGAGTATCAATGACCTCCACAGCCTCTGATCACTGCCATTTCTTAGTCACCTGAAATACATAGATTTTTTTTTCCTTTTGCAGGTTCCATTACTTGCATCATTCCCCTCTGCTCTCGCAACTGATGTTGTCCACAGGAGAGTTCTTCAGATTGCTTGTTGCAGCCCCCAACAAGCTTCCTGTGGATCACAGAAGCTGTGAATTTTTTAGACTCTTGAAGGAGCAATGAACTATTTTGACTTCTTGGCAGTCTACATCTGCAGCTGTTACATAAAGCCAGTTTTCACTTCCTTGCCTTGGAAGGGCTGAGCAGATGCTGTTACCTCAGAGAAGTGGAAGGACTGAGTGGATAACATCTCCTTTGAGATGTCCTCCTCTCTTTCCCTGCATAATTTGCATGAGGATGAATGAATTTGTGCCTACAAATAATTTGAGACTATGTCCTCCAGAGGGACTAGTTGTTAAGCAGTGTCAATCATTTCTCCCCAACAAGCCAGTTTTTACGCTGCATATTCCCATCACATCTCATATTCTTCTCCATTTATTCATCCCTCTCTTCTCTGATTTTCTGTCTCATCTTTCTCTCTCCTTGCGTTTGTCTGTTTTCATCCCCTTAAGTTCTGATTTAGCAGATTTGCCACCCACCTCACTGCTTCACTTGACCTTCAGTTTAGATCAGCTCTTCCCGTTTGAACACCTGCTTGTTCAACCTTCTCACCTCACCATATTAGAATGACTGCTCCTTGTTAGTGTTTCATTCACCTGGTTTCAAGCCTGGTTTCTCAAGGAAACAAAATTTATGTGATTATACTGTATAAATACATATATTTACCCTTCGCTGTAAATAAAGTATTAAGCCTTTGGCAAAATTTAGGAGTAGGGAGATTTAAAGTGTATTTAAGTTTTATCAAAGAAGATGACCACACTGAAGAAAAGGAGTTTATTTCATGTTGCTTTGAAAAGAAAGAATGCGGTTTGAGCTGATTCTTACTAGACAATATAAAATTTATGCAGAGGACTGTGGGACTCATGTTGCATTAGATATTACATGATTAGAGTTTGTATTGTTAGACCTTCAGTCTGGGTTTCTCTCCTCTGGATTCTCCAGATGCAAAAACTGATTTTTGCTTTTCCCATAGTTGCAGCCTTGAGTTTCTCTCCTGTGTATACTCTTTGTTGTCCAATAACAAGTGAATATATGGTATATTGTTAATGTTATTCAGTAAGAAACCAAATCAATCAAAATGTACGTCGGAAAGACCTCATGGATTCTGATATTCACTATATGTTGATAGAAACAAACGTTTTCTGACACTTGTTTCTTAATTTATTGTCTATGTATTGTTTAGATCACAGATATTTGGAACTGGGATCATCTCTGTGTTTTTGGCCACTATATTGTGTTGGAATAGTAAGCAATGGTTATAGTTAGAAAAATGGTTCCCATAGTTTTTAAACATTGATATATGTTAAGTATGTTTTAGGAAGATTAAAGAAAACTCCTGTTTTCAGTTGTACTGCCTTTTTACAGTAACAAATTGAAATTTTCTTAACACAAGCTTGGAATATTCCAATCTTAGGTTAGTACTGTGGAATTATTAATACAGGTATTGTAACAAATAATGAGCAAAGATATGTAATGGCATCCCAGGTGAAATCAAACCAGAAAATGGCTAAATATTTTGAAAAGAGATGAATTATGGTAAAGCAGCTGTGCAGTGTATTGCAGTGAAAAGTGGCTGTGGTCTATAGTAGAATGACCTCATCTGTGGTGAGTGAGCCTATGTCCTACAAAAATGGCAGGAAATCAGTCCTGGACAGAAATGCATAATCAGATTATGTCAGAAAATGTGTAAAAAAAAATATTTTTAAAAATTTGTTTTTTTGTAAAGATAATTTTATGCAATTATTCTTGGAGGAATCTTGGTGCACTTGTGTAACTCACCCTATTTTATCCTGAATTATGTAAGATTAATGAGTACAGATAGATATTTTTACAAACATGAACACAAAAGAAACCAAAAACAAAAGTATGAAAAAATTTGGAAATTTTACTTAGGTGTATATAGTGACAGTTAAAAATGAATATGAGTCAAAATGGGAACATTTTTGCATCTTGCACAGTCTGCTGTACACTCTGTGTGTAAGTAATCATTTACACCTGTATGGAATGTCACAATTCTTATTTGGTAACATTTTGCATTAGGATAAATAATACAGTAGCCACAGGGGTTTGGTAAATAAGTGGCTTTCCTTATTTACTTATTATCTTTTCCCCCACCTAGGATATTTTAAACATGTTTCAGCCCAGACTTGGTTTCAAGTATGAATAGGGTTTTGATAGCAATATCATATATCTTGCTTGCAGATACGAAAAAAAGGAAGAACTGTTTTCATGCTTCGGTATACTTATGTCCCCTAGGTGTCATGTAAGTGATAAGTGAGCACTTTTGACAGCAAACATATTTTTATATAACCTTCTTCACAGTAAGTGACCAGTTATCAGATTTAATTGCTAACTATTCTCTTACTTTGCAGAACTTCTTGGACACCATATAATCTAATGGTCAGGTTTTTCCAGAGAAAGGGACCCAACTAAGTCCTAAGAAGGGGAAAACACAATGTATACTGATTCCGTGTTAACTAAGTGATTAATGTAGACATTTACAAATATAACAGTTTTTTTATACACGCCTGCCACATTGCCAGCCCCCATCTTTGGTCAACAGATTTCTTCTCCTTTCAGGATTCCTTTTCTATGGAAAGACCTGTGTAAAATGTTCGAAGTGGAAAATTCACTCAGAGCACATTACTGTTTTATGGAGCTTTGGTAGACTGCAGTGAGAGCTGAATCCCTAGCATTTTTCATTTTATCCAGGAAACAAAAATAATGACGATGTTGTCACCAATTCAGCACCTCCATGAGCAATACAGCAGAACTGTGAAGAAGCCCAAAGCGGCTGCTACTACCCATTGCCTTTCTACCCTGTTGATAGAACTTAAAGCAATTGTTGTTACTGTGGGAAAAATGAGAAGACTCATTTGAAACCAGTATAAAATCTAAAAGATTCAATTCAGACACGGTTTACACAGTGTAAATGGGTGATTTTCACAGAGTTGCAATTAGACTGCAGCAGGTCTGGATCTGGGTACAAGTTCCCTGCCAGGAGCTGTTGTACTGCCGAGGGTTCTCTGTGTCAGTGTGTGTCAGCTGTTTCTCCTGCTTTTGGTTTCACTAAGTTGCCAAACTGCCTTGATGCAGAAATTTAGCTCTGTTTCTGGTATCTTCCAGCTTGTTTATTTTTCTTAACTCTGTTAACAATGTTGCATGCTGTTATCAGCCCTTTGGACTGTTGAGACAAGGAATGAATTCAGACCTTCAAAACCAGCGTCTTCAATACCCTTATTAAAAATGAGATTGTGATCACTACATCCTATGTTCATCCTATATAGATGTCTTTGATCACATCCTCTGTATTCCAGCCAAACTTACATTACTTTTTTTCTTTCAGGACTGATGTGCAAATTGAACTCCCTGTTTCTGATGTAAAAATGTACTTTAGTCTGAGTGCCATTCTGTCCTCTAAGTTTGAAACCTTTTCTGGTCCACAGCTGAGCAGTGTTCACCTGTATATGTTACTCTACATTTCTCATCCATTGTTTGTCATGTTTAATCAGTATGCGAAGGTATAAAATTCAGCAAATAAGAGCTTGTAAGAGCCCTTGACCACTGTCGTGGTTTCAGCCAAATTTACCAAAACCTGGTTGACAGATGCCCCCCTCTCCCCCCTTTGGGAAAAAGAGAGGAGAGGAAGAAATTAAAGAGATTCAAAAGTTTAGANTTGAAGAAGGAGAGTTGACCTTTTGATCCCTCAGCTTTTATATGGGGCATGATGCAGATGGGATGGAATATCCCTGTTGTTCAGTTTTGGGTCACCTGTCCTGTCCGTTCCTCCTTGCAGGTGGGACCCCTTCACACTTTTCCATTTCCGACCCTTCATCGGGGCAAATGACGGAAATTACCTGACCTTGGTTGTTATAGCAATAAGTCTAAACAAGGGCCTCTCTGCATACCATCCCTTGGCATAATCAGGTCTTATCACTGTGAGACGAAACAGCTCTGAACAATGTGCTGTTAATTTCAGAGTTTAGTTAGTTACAAGAGGCCTAGCTAAGAAAGTAAAATTGTAAAACAGAAAATTGGTTTGTTTTACCTCAAACGAGGACAACCACTTAAATATGGTCATCTCTTCCTGGGGAAAAAAAAAAAAAGTTGGATATTTTGATAAACTACTCACTTAGCAGTGAAGAAACATAATCTTTCAGTTGGTATCTTCTCCATATGTATTTCTTCTCTGATAATGCCAGAAACAGCTGTGTCTAGGAACCTTTAGCCTTAGGAAATGTAAAACCTCTACCTTGCCTAAAATAGGAAATTATCATTTTCTATCAACAAGAGCTATAAAGGCAGTGTCTTTGCTAGGTGTGTCCTGCAGGAACCAAGGAACTTGTGCCATATGAATTTTTCAAGGAGACATTTGTCAATATTCTGGTCTTTAATGTCTATTAATGTGTATCTGCTACTTATAAGGGACATTTCCTGTAGGCTGTTCAGTACATATGGAAAAAAAAAAAAGTTTTTAAATGAAAAATAAAAACCATTGCAATTTTTCCATCAAGATCTAATTTATATTATATGCAAACAGAAAACATTTCATGAAAAAAAACCTTCATCAGCTTCTATATTTATAGTATATACGATATTGTATCCTTTGTAAAACTGAAAAAAAAAAAAAAAGAGGAGTAGCAAATTAGATTTCATTAGAATGCGGACTTTTTTATTTCCTCCAGGTGAATGTGTCTTTTTCAATTAAATGATGTCTACTGAAAACGTAAATCCCCTGTCCTGTAAGAATAACACATTGAGGAGTGAGGATGTAGCTTCACAAGTCACCACACCATCATTCACACATCATCTCCTGATGAACACAGTACCAGAACAGCATGAGTCAGCACTGACTCAAAAATGAAATAACTGAAGTATTTGCTTTCCATGAGAGAATTTGATTTTTCTCTTCTAATCAGAAATGAAAACATATCAGCTGTGAGATTGTCTGATTTGTTTCACAGTCTTCAGGTGTCACTTACAGAAAAGAAAAATAGTGGTCTTCCTAGAGTACTGTGCCTTGTCTAGAGGCTACTTTCATGGAGGAATAGAAATCTATGCACAGGTTTAGCTTCCTCCAAAAGCAGTCTGGGTCTTAAACAGCAGAGAGCCAAAGCAGACCTGCTTCACTTGGTGCCCAAGAAGAGCAGCCTTGCATAAAGGTCTGTAGGTTGAAACTTGTTATTTTTGAGGGGAAACAGGCTGTTGAAGGGAAAACTTCCCATAGGCTTATGGACTTTCTTCTTATCTCTGCTACACTTCTGCTGAAGAATAAATCTGGTCCTATGTTAGCATAAGGTTTTGTACACAGAAGGGGAGAAATTGTTTCTTAAAATAACCTTAACTTGTGCTTACATAGTGCTTTGTGTTGTTCTGTATGCTGCTTACTTTAATCTTTTAATGTGTGCACTGCTTAGTATGTTAATCTCTCTGCTCAGGACATCATTACAGGTGTTGAAATATCATAATTTTTAATTTACTGATTTGGGGTTGTATAAACTTGCAGCCATACTCAACATATCAATGTCTTGCCTTTCATTTCCTTTTTATTGAATACTGCCTCATCTTCTTAATGCAAGAAGTGTATTTATATGCATTGATTCACTGGGCATGAAATTTCCCCTCCAAAAAACTTTTATGAAGTGTTTGCATTTAAGTTAACAACAGACTTGAAATATTTAAGCTGGACCACTGAGCATTTTAAAAAAAAGCATTTTCAAAAGCTTTAAAAGTTAGAAGCCCCTGAGTAGAAAGGCTTAGTAAATGTCTTTTCAGCCATAACTCTAGAGTTGCTATAGCAATGTTATAATAGTGCCTTATTAATAGAAAGCTACCTCAATATGCTTTAAAAAATTTGTGCAA
The DNA here is from genome assembly GCA_013398155.1 of Pedionomus torquatus. Taxonomy (NCBI): domain Eukaryota; kingdom Metazoa; phylum Chordata; class Aves; order Charadriiformes; family Pedionomidae; genus Pedionomus; species Pedionomus torquatus. The sequence continues at coordinate 63,948 of VZRU01015695.1, read as the reverse complement.
ATTTGTGCGATAATTTTTTAATGTCGATACCGGTAACAAGCTAAGAATCTGAAGACACCAGGCCCTTTGTTTTGGACTGCTTTAAGGCAGGATGGAGCATCCAGGTTTTATCTAATTCTTTAGCTTTATCTAAGCAAAATAGTTATCTAAGTTTTGTAGATAATAGAAAAGGCTGGTTCTGTCTTCAATTCTTATTTACATGTACCAGCCTCATTCCCAGCTCTGCACATCCTCTTCTGTGAAATGTTCCCTAAATAGTTTTGTTTTTTTAAATGGTGCCTGGCTATGTCATTCCCCTGTTAGAATGTCAACTGCAAAATGATCTGTTACCTCTGTGCTACATACCTTTTTTCCTTCTTTTGATTCTTATCCCTCCCAGTGTGTTAGTGGTTACATAGACCCCCAGAACTGAATTAAACTAAACCATCAAACACAACAGTATTCCATCAACTTTGGCTGAAGGATCTATTTGTTTGCTGGGTCTTTTTTTTTTGTTTGTTTGTTTGTTTTTTTCTGTAACATTTCCTGTTTCTGTTACTGAATGGAATAATGAATAACAGCAGGTAAGATGTCACACTGCATGAGAAGTTAATACATTTTTCATGCTCTTCACAAAAACCTTTTGAATATCTACCATTGCTTTGAGGTCATGTCCTTTAGGAAGAAAAAAGGCCCCTGTGACTGAAAAACAGTTTATCCTGACCCCTAAGAAAGAGTTAACTCCATTGTCCACAAGGTTTTTATTCATAGGAAGTACTGCAATCTTGATTTTTGCTGTTGTGGACACTAGAATATAATAATTTGTGAGTCAGGATACTTTTTCAGGATTTTCATTATTTCCACTGTTTCATACTCAGTGTTTCACCTGCAAGAGAGTAAAATAAACAAGAAAAAGTAGGGAAAAATGACAAGAAGTGTTGATGTCATAATCCTCTGATTTACCCAAATTCATAAAGCTCTTCGGTAAAGGGAAATACGTTTTTCTCTTTCTCTACTGAAAACAGGCAGTCAGAATGTAGTATTGTTGGCAGGCTCATTGAGTCTACTTATTATTAAAAATGTTAACAAGTACTGAATAAGATAAACGTCTTTAATTTTGTCTCACAAGGTTTTACACATTAACTAGAAGATACTTAAATCTCTTCTGTAGAATAGGACACTTTTTCAGCAAGGGTCCTTCTGACTGATCAGACTTCTTAAATGTTGTCGTTCTTTTAATTTTATAGTAAAATTGCTCCACTACTTTTCTTAAAGTATTTATTTAGCAGTTTGTCATTTATTTTTTCCTGTTCTGGCCCAGAACATTTTCACATGATTTCTGAAGGTGACGGTAACATGTTACAAAATAAGCAGTATGTGGAATTGTTTTCACTTTCAAGTTAAGATTCTATATAATCATCATAGGTGATGATTAAGGTTGATTGATGGCAAAGATCATTAAGGTGATATGACTTTGTGACTGAGAACTGCTAGGGAGAAGGTGGCAGGATTTCTGTCTGGCAAAAAAATGAGCTTATTCTGTAGTAATTTTTGACACTTATGCTTTAGATTTACTTAAATGCTTTCTCCAAATTAAGTGTTCCTGGATTATGAAGAGGTTCTGGTTCAGATCAAGTCCTTGTACTCAGGGAATTGTTTTCGTGTTTTCTTAGATCCTTGTTTAATTCTTTTTCTGCAATCTCTTTCTCTAATCTCTAGTTTCTCTGTAGTAGGCTGGCCTTTTTCATAAAAGATGATGGTGGTATCTTCATATCTATAAAGTATGTCATTTAGGCTGCGGAGCCTAAATTATTTTAGCTCGCAGTGAAGTTAATTTTCTCTTAATTTGCCTGAGTTTTTCAGAGTTTAATTCTGCTGCCTTGTGTATTATCTTTTTTATAAAGCTTTTTTATGCTGTTTTCTCCATGGAATTGAGTAATATTTCAGTTACTTTTTAATCCAGAGGCTACTCATTACATTCAACACCGTATTTTCCTTTTTTGGGGGAAATTTTAATACTTCTACATGAGTTTTCTGTGAAATTCTTAGAATTAGAGCTCAAATATTGTCCTTACGTATCGACTTAATAAATGAACAAAATGAACACAAGTACATTCGCTTTTTCTTTTTGTCCAGTCTTCATATTTGCACAATTTCTGAATATTTTTACCAAAATTATACAAATTTCAGAAGATACAAGTATTCCTCCAGACATAAATATCAAAAGCATATTTTTCCTTCTTATTTCATCTCCCTTCTATTTGGACATTCTAAGTCATCCTTCAGGAATGCAAGTTTTGGCTTGTGAGTTAAATGATCAATTATATGCTATGAATAGTCAATATGAGCTATTCGCAAACAATGCAGAAGATAGTGACATGCTTACATACAAGCAATTCGGTGTATGCCTACAAATAAAGAAAATCTGCTCACAAGTGATTCATGAACACTAAATTTATAGTAAATCTTATTTGTAACACATAATTTGACCTGATGTACATGAAATCAAATTTCAGTTGATGTTGCTTAGCCGTTTTGTCAGATTTAATATTCCAGCTTCCTGTAATGACAGCAAAATAGATTTTATTTTAGAGCTCAACCTTCATAAACTGTTTCCATTTTAACTGAATGACTGTTCTATCCAGCTGCATCCTACAATTCACTCACACTATATGTAATTCCTATCCTTTAATGTAATTAACTCATTCACTGTTATTTCAGAATCCTCTGCGTTTTCATTTCCAGGCATCGCACATCTATGTCTTCCAGCTGATTTTTTCCAAGGCCTAATGTAGCCAAAACTGCATGCTTCAGCCAGGCCAAGGACAGCAGAATAGTGTAAGGTCTGCATAGGAGGGCTCTGGATCTGTTTGCTGTTGGTGTGACAACTGTAGTTGCTCTCCACTGCACCACAAAACTGTTCTGATATCACGTGGACCCACACAGATCTCTCTTAAGTGAGAGGAATGTTCTGCATCTGCTTTTCTCTATCTATTAAAAGGTGATTATGTGGACAGCCTGGAACAAGAAGGATATAAAGATATTTTTCCACCAACCTGTGGGACCTCAATTAATGATTACATTTCCAGGCCAAATTTGCTAAGAAAAACTGAATCAGGTAGCTGGCCTCTTTTGGAAGTCAGTTTTCAGCTGATCTGCAGCTGTCTTTTTATGTAGCTTGGCCTGTGACTCTCTTAAAAACACATCCAAGTATATTTCTGTAATTGGGAAACAAAGCTGCAGGGAGCTATCTGGAAGGAAATGGAATTTTGTAATGGCCAATAAAACAGTCTTACATGCTGTACAATCACTGAATTTATTATGTCACAAATTAATAAGAAGTGATATATTTACTGTTCATATTAGCACAGTAATTCTAATACTTTTTAGATATCACAGAAGCTATTATCTATCCCAGTAATATTTTTTTTTTTCATGAAAGAAAACCTACTAATGGTAGCAGTTTTGCATGGATAAACAGTTTTTTTAAAAAACCAAAAGTACTTGGCACCTAGAAAATTGCTGATTAGAACAATATTTCTTTGTGTAGAATAACATTACCACCATGACTTGTATGCCAATAGTAGCACTTTCAGGATATTTTTCCAATCATGCTTTACAAAAAGCGTTGGCAATGGCATTTCTGACTTCCAGATCTTTGAAGGTTGACAAACACAGTCCTTGCCATTGTTTTGTGGTGCCCGTGTAACTGTGTACCTAGGCATGCTGTGTTTGATGCATATTGATCTAAAACTATGTTTATTCTATGTAGGTGTTTGGTTTTGGGTTGGTTTGTTGTTGTTTTGGTTTTTTATCTAAAGAAACAGGCAAACCTAGAAACTACATACCCTTTGAAGCAACTGCTTCTTGCTTAAGGGAAAGACCATACTTGCTGCCTCTTATACTCACTTGTTCTGTGGGGGCTCAAAAGGCAAAGAGGAGGGAAAAGAAGGTGAAAAATTATCCCATTTTAAAAACATAATTTAAGCATTAATTATCTTCAAATTTTAAAAGTGTAACTGCATAGGGTCTGGTGCTCAAAAGGGGCACGGTGTGGCAGTGAGACATGAAAAGCTGGGAGTTTGTACTCCTCCCCCTCCTCCTCCTTTGTACCTCCCCCTAAACATCCCTAACTGAAGAACAAAAACATTTCAGTTAGCACTCTTTTTGCATCTGAAGAGAAGTTGCTATCATGTACGTAAGCGTATATATGTCTATGCCAAAAAAGAACAGCCACACTGCATCATTAGCTCGCAATAGAGCATTGAGAAAAAATTCAAGCCTGCTACACAACTGTCATGCAGATGTTCAGTACTTGTTTGAAACCACTGCCTGTGTTCAGCGTGTCTCAGCATCAATAGGCAACATCCATATCAAAATTTAGAGGACGATAACGAGTTAAAAATAATCAATAGTCATTTATAATTTAATTTACTACTTTCTCAAATACTAGAAGAGTGCTTGATATAATCAGCTGAAGATATATCAGGATAATTTAATACATTAATAGTTAGAGGCTCCAATTGAAACTCCAATTTCTTTCTGGGCTTGGTTAAAGATCTATAAAATATTTCTTTCCAGCTACATTAATTGGTAATTTGGCAGAAAAAATTATTGCAAATTAACCTCTAATAATCATCTTTTACTAAATGTGTTTGTATCTTCTGATCTGAGAATATGAAGACGTTAACTCTAGTCTACAGAGGGTACTGCTGAGACTGTGCCTTCTGGACCACTGCCTGGACTCCAGCCTTGGGACCAAATGCTGTGTCCTGTGGTGCTAGCTCAGCTAAGTGACTTCTAAACTTTATCTAGTGAGGCTATTCCTTGAGCTCAGTGGTTTGGCTTCTTTTGGACTCATCCCTACCCTGGAAAAATTGTCTGGTGAGTCAAATAGTGAGGCCGCAGAACACGCCTCTAGGAGTCAGCCACTAGCTGCAAGCATCTTTTGGTCAGTAGATGGTGTTTGGTAGGTCTGAGTTTGAGACAAGGTCTGTGGATCCAAGCATCGGATTAAATTCTGCTGGGCACTTATGTAGGAACACAGTTCTCACAGACTTACCAAGAAAGTTAATCGCTATTGTTATGGTGTGGTAGGGGACCAGAGCAACACTCAATTGGCTGTGGGATTTATATGGACTTTCAAAAAGAACTTTAGAACTATAGAACTCCATTCAAAGAATGTTCTTTCCCCTCCCTCCATCTAACACATATAAAAGACAAAGGTCACCCAAATGTGGAGACTAGGCTTGCTCCAATGGTTGGAAGTGATTAAGGAAGAAAAGATGACTTTCACCATTCTGTACCTTCTAGATGGTTACTGGAGAAGTTAAAGTAGTAAAGTTGCCACTTAATAGGACACATGCTCCTTATTTTCATGTATTTACATATCTGTGGCAATGCAGCAGGTGACAATCCAGACAAACAGGTGGAAAAATTAGATCACAGATACACAGAAAATATTAGGCAGTGCTGGTTTTGGCAAGTTTTAAAAATAATAACCAATTCCTAACTAAAATATTATAAAAAATTATCAGCATATAGCTATATATGAATGAGATATTTACACTGCACTAGACATTACTGGCAAGTATCAGAAGTCTGGAGTAAGAAAATTATTTTTATTTGGACACTTATGTTTTCATTTTCCTACTCCATGTGCAATCTAATTAATTCAATGTGCAACATATAATTCGTAACAGCTTTAAAGTATTTGTCTATATCTATTTTCATGACTGAATATGGACTTTTTCACCGGCGCAACAAATTCACAGGTTTTCTATTATGGATTCTTACAGTATCACATAGCATATTATTTTCCGAGATCTGATGAAATTTTCACTGGAGTTTGGACTATCTAAAGTAAGTTTACCATTTAGAGTAATCATGAATAGTTATGCACAAACTTGAGAACACCTGGGAAGTGGACTTTGCAGCATATATCACACAACTACACAACAAACACTGGACTGATAAACCCAGAACTCCAGGCTGCCCTTAGGGGTGTTATACTGAATTTGAGTGAACAATTTTACTGGGTGACAACATTTGCTAGCTCTTTAACGTACAAGGTTTTGTTAATTAGCTTTAACATATTAATTATTGACATTTATTTTTTTTCATAGAATTCTGCAAATGCTGCAGCCAACCGACCTGTCTGCCATGCTGGGTAAGAACTTTTGTTGGTTAGTTTTGATAAGGCTCAATCTTCCTGGCATGAACACTTTCCATGACTGAATAAGCATACTTCACAGAACAGTCTAGTGCAGCTAGGCTTACCTAAAAAAAGTACAAAAAATAATATATGTATAAAAATATAAACTCTGATTTTTAAACCAGGTTGAGTTTGATTTTGTTTTGTTTTGGTTTTTTTTTTAGATTAAAAAACCCCCAATAACTTGCTGCCAGTATTTGGCAATATTCCCTGCCTTCTGAAATAGCATGCTAATACTGCTGGTAAGACCATCCATCAGGCCCACAAACATAACTAGTAAACATTAGAAATGTGAATGACTATTCCTGGAAAAACATTTACACTATTTATATTAGGCCTAATAATGAAAACTTATGGCAGCAAAACCACTCCAATTCATACTGAAGTGATTCAGACTGAAGAAATATTTCTGTGGAAAAGATGAACAAAATAGCCAGAAAGAAATTTCTACAGCTACAAAGACTGTAACAAAAGCAGACATTGTGGCAGTAGAAAACAAATTGCCGGCTGTTGTAAATCCTATTATTTTCTCAATATGCCTAAATAGCGTACTACCAGGACTCCCACTGACATTAGTAGCGTGGAAATAGAATATTATTGTGAACGCATTTTCAAAATATTATAGAAGCCAATAGGGTCCACATAACTGTCTATAGAATATACAATATAAGCTATCAAGCTCTCCCTCTCCTTTGGTGTCAAAAATTTTGTCTGATTTTTGGTAAGGCCTCTGTTTTACCTCAATAAATGTAAGTCAATGCAACCAGAGCATTTCCAGGCTTAGAAGAGATTTTTACAACCTGATTTTCATTTGACTCATGCATTCTGCTACAGTTTTAACATGTTTCAATTTCTCCACAAGACTTTTCCCTACACAAGGCATGTTGTGAGGAAATGTGACATGTCATGGCTAAAAACCATCTGCATCTCTTCATGCTCACCCATGAATGGTTGGAGATGATTCCAGGTCATTTGTTTCAGATACAAAACAGGTGACACTGATTGCTACAATGATGCTTGAGTGAATCTTTTCCAGAAGGTCTGTACAAAAACTCGGTTTTGCCCAAATATTTCATATCTTGTAAAAATTCTTTCTTCCCCCCATGCTAGATTATTGGTTTGTGCATAGCTTTTAAGGAAGTGAGAGAGGGTTTTTTAAAATCCCATGTCTCTTTTCTATTCAGTAGTTACATTGGAAGAAGCTCAGTCATATTTCACAAGACAGTTCATTTTGTTGGTGACACATTGAGGAAAACGTGCACACACACGCATCCGTGTACACATACACATTCTGCACATCTATACTTCAGCCAGCTAGGCATGCATCATAACTTTATGAAAAGTTCCTTAGTGATTTACAAATTTTAATGAACTTCTTGAAGATTTAGAGTCTAAAGCAATTAGGAAAGTAATGATTTCTGCAGTGAAAGATGAAGACTTAAAATACTGGCAGGCACACTGCAAGACTTCACAACACAACTGTAGATTGCATTCTTTTAGCTCATTTTTTTTTGCTGTCCTGGGATACTTGTTTAGATGTTATCATTCTCCATGGGTACTTCACAGTGTATTAACTGATATGATAAAAAAATAATTTTCTTCAGATATGTAACTTCTAAAAAATATTACCACAACAGTGCTGGTTAAAGTGTAATGTACATTATTCCTCATTCGGATTTTTCACACGCTCTGACACTGGTTGTTTATAAGATCCTTGAAGTTTAGATTTTTCAGCTTTTTAACTTACTGATGGGAAAAACAGCCTCTTAAAGTCATTATTTTGAACAGCCCAATAACTTGCTTGAGATGTATGACTTTCAACTTAATGGCTGTAGTATTTCAGATTTCTCCATCATTTCCGGTATAGAAATTTTACTGTCATTGTCAAGCAATTTTAAAAAATTACCTTTCTGTAGTGGTGGCTGATTTTCATTTGGTCCATGTGCATAAAGCCTTGCGTTTTCAATTCTTGCTTTGTAATTTAAACATGAGTAATTTGTTTAAATTAAAGTTTAAAGTCATCCAGGAGTGTTTGATACAGAGAGCTAGGGATGTATGAAAATACTGTATCTATTAAGACTTATGAATGTTGAGGATTGGCAGAACTGGGTTTGAGATTATAATTTTTATCATGCATTTATAATACAAATTTCCAGAATGATCTTGAATTATAAATCTTTCATTATGATTGTCAAGCCCATAGACAGTCTCTCACAGAAATGTACTTCTTTCTTTTATGTGAAGCTACTGTAAGAAATTTCATGCAGAATCATATGAAGATTTGGGGAAAAGTCTTCTACTTACAGTTTTGGTAAAGCCTGTAATTTCTAGATCACACCGTCTGTGTGTGCATCTATGTGCTTGTGTACTGAGCACATGATTTTGTTACAGAACCACCTTCCTTTGCTTTGCTAAAAGCTGATCTCCTGTTTACAATGAAAATTTCATAGAGTATACGTGTTGCAAATATCTCTCTTGTGGGAGAGATAAGTGGTAAACTCAGCACAAACTTCTCATTGTGTAGGTCAGATTCCTCAGCATGCATGTATTAGCCAGAGTATTTAATACAGTGCCTACAGCACACATGAGCAAAGTGCAAATGTTCACATGAACAGCAGCATGGACACACTAGCAACGTCACAAGAGGCAGAGAGCAGATTTTCAATATGCAAAGTGTAATACGTTTTACCTTGCCTGATAAAAAATTCTCAGCCCGTTCAAGAAAGAACAAAAGTTTAGTAGTGTAAGTTTCATGTTGTGTGCAAAAGGAATTGCAGATCACACATGATTAAACTTATACAGCAGTTCTCACACTTCTTTGTGTTGCTGGAACATTACAAGCCAGGTTGCGTACGTTCCACATCACATTACGTGTTTTCACAAAATATGCGTTATATTGCATCTTAAAAACTTTCATGCAGAGCAGTGTTAAATATTGTAATACAAACTTCAGAGGATCAATGTAAATTTCATTGAGCAAGACAAGCTGCATATTGTAATATAGATTGGACACTTTACAGCAGAGTGAAGCTTTAAATGTATCGATGGATTCAAAATAAATGACAAGACAGTATGTCATAGTATTTCTAAGAACATCAAAAAAGTGCCAGCAATTTTTTCATATACCATCTGCAAAAGTTAATAGATCTTCCATTTTTGCATATAGCATATCTGCACATGCACACACACGTGTGCTCACTTGCAATTGCTCATTTAAAAGAGAAAAAGCCCAGAGGTAAAAAAAAATAATATGCCAAATAAAGAATCATTATTAGAAATGTAAACAGTTCAGATTACAAACAGGCAATGTTTGTATTAGGAAGTGGAAAGCCACTACAGTATCTTAAATACAGCTAACATATCAAGCAAATTCCAGCAGCTTGGAAATGCTGGTAACAAACAATACAAACTCAACAACAACTGTGATGAATAATTCAAAGCTTACCCTCAGTGCAAGCTTTCCTGCACAATTTTCCAGCTTGACTCAAATTCAAATTTTATAGTGTTTGTACAACACAAGTTCCACAGCACACATAACTCATACTGAATAAATGAAAAAAAATCCCATGAGGAGAATTTCTATGCAATGTGGCTGAACGTGCAAACCATGTTTTGCAGGGCTTGCACATGTAGTAGCCCCAGCAGTAGGCTTTAAACATTTACTTTAGTTCTTTGATGATAAAATCTAGTAAATAACATTAAGAAATACCTGCTGGAGATGACATCACCTGTTCAATACCAGTTGTTTTCCATGTAGACTAAACTTATCTGCTCCTCCTACAGCTTCTACCATCTTTGTAGGAGACAGATTTTGAAAGAGGACATCATAAAACATTTGTTGTACAAATATTTGCAACTTGTGTTGCACAAATTTCTTCAGGACTTGATACCAATTTGCCATCAAACCAGATACAGTATACAAAGAATAGAAAGAAAAAGAGAATTACATGTGTTTATTACTGGCATCTGCTTTAAGTTTGGAGGGACAAAGCTGTCTTATCACTATATAATCTTGCCATCTGACTTGCTAGTTTTCGGTTCTCTGAATCCTAATAATTCTGAGGGAGCAATGAGACGTACTAGAGTGCATTTCCTCCTGTCAGCCAGCCAAAGGATTAGAGCTAGAACTGCTATTCACTACCCAACCTTAGCATCAAAACAAGTTTTTTTTTGTTGTTTTTTTTTGTTGTTTTTTTTAAACTACAGTTTGAATTTGCTAATGACAAAGGGAACTCCCGGTGGGTGTGACAATCATGAGATAATCAGCTTTAGAGGATTAGAGGACCCCAGGGGTGTGATTAGCTCAGGTTGGCCAAGCCCTCTGTCATGAATTAATTCAGAAATGAATATTTGCATTCCAACACTGCATCTTAGTGAAAACGATTTTCAGACTAAGAAACATTTTTTCTTTTTTTTTCTTTTTNTTTTTTTTTTTTTTTTTTTTTTTTTTTTTTTTTTTTTGTTATAGAAAGCAATTCACATTGCATGAGACAATTGGCAGCTGTGGCTAATGAAATGTGAGATGATTAAGCAATGAGGATCTGAATTTTGTGCAATTTACTTCTGCCAATGATTTTTCAATGCAAAGAACATGTTCATTGTTATTTTTAGTTGGTCTTTTTCCTACACTTTCGTTAAATGCTTGATGGAATATTTTGAATTCATTTGATTCCATCGTTGACAATCAGATAACTTTTCCTTCCATAATTAGCAATTATCAACTGTACAAAAATACTGAATGCTGTTGGGTTTGCATAATAAACAAAAAGCAGAAGTGGTGGTAGCAAGTTTGCCGAACTGAAAATATATCTTTTGTGCACTTGACAGCTACTTGTGAGTTAGAAATAGTGTTATATACTTACAAATGCACTGGTGAAATGGCCTATATGTCTAAGAGTTACATTAAGTCCAAGCAGACAAAATTGTTGCTTGACACAGATTTAGCCAATGCATTTGATAAAATAGGCCAGAGAAACATAATCTGACAATGCAGCGGTAATTTAAATCTGTTTTATCAAATCAAAGAAAATAATTATGTGCAATAAGAGAAACAGATACAGATCTGGATGGCTAACTTTTTGCTCTAAAATGGCTTACATGTGCACTGTCTCATCTTTTTATCCATTTGCCTGCTGATTCCACAATCTGTTCTTCAGTGCTGGCAATTTCTTAGATAGATTGCAAAAAAATCTACTTGTTCTGATTATGTATTTCAATTTCCATGTCTACAAAATAAAGATCATAGAATCGTAGATGATAGTAATGGAATATCTCTAAATGGTACTTTGAAATTTAGTTACTGGATAGCATCACTAAAGACAATTAATTTTGCTATTTTCTTGCCTGATTTTACTTTTCATTAATTTTTTTTTTGCTCTTCTCTTTAGGGAAAATTAAGAATAATTCCATTCCGGTACTGCCTATATTCCCATCAGAAATAGTTTTTTAACTGAACAAAGGTATCTTATAATTGTAATTTCTTGACTTTCTGCTTTATCAGTCCATTCTTCTACCATATCCACCAAATCCTATTTACTTTGTTTATAAAAGGTTGCACTCCTCTGAATTTTTTTAGATTTTTCTGTTATGTTCCCTGGGAGAAACTGGTGATAAATTTTTTGTTTAAGTGTCTGTGTTGCCTGCCTAAGTACTTCAAAGCACCCAGCAAAATCTAAACTTGTACTTCCTCACCAGTAGCAGCAACAATCACAGCTGTAGTCCTGATGACAGAAAGGTAGTAACATTGTGCAAAAGTCAATACTTAAGCCTCCTAGCCTGAGTATTAAATTGTCCTATGCTGTATGGACCTGGAGAAAGTCACAGAAAACAGATTGGAGTCGATGGGCTTTTACAGGCTTTGTTGAAGTGTAAAACACGTTAATGCAAAACCTGAAGGTTAGCTGCTACTGTGTTCTTAATATTTCTGTCTGCCTGGTTTCCTTAGAACACTTATATACATAGTATCCTTTATTAACATTTTAAAAAGAAATTTTAAGAGGTCTATGATTCCTATGCCTGAGATTCTCCTCCCTTAAATCCCCTTGCAACCTGTTTTTCTGTCTTCCCTATTAATCTGTCCTTGAGTACTCTCCCAGCCACAGACAAATTTAGTTATCAGTCTGTGGTTTGAGGACTGCACCTTAGAAAACTGAAAGTCTAACTGGAGTGGTGCAAATCTTATATTATATGTTGCCATAAAGCACTAAATATAAAATAAAGCAGACTTCTTGTGAGCACTGGAGTCACTAGTAGCCCAACTGTGAAAAAATTTTAGGCGTAATTCCCATTTGATTTTAGTGGGAGAGTAGGTGCCTCCATAATTCTGGCCCCCAACAACAGCTGAAGAAACAACTTTTAAATGTGAATGGTCTTATCTAATGCAATGGAAAGAAGTCAGCAGTGAAGGCAACTTCATTGGTAACATTGCGGTTCATCCATATTCAATATAGTACACTGCCAACAAAATCATATTCCGTATTTCAGAATCCGAGCATATTTCGGAATGGGTCCAGAGAAGGGCAACGAAACTGGTGAGGGGTCTGGAGCACAAATCTTATGAGGAGAGGCTGAGGGAGCTGGGGTTGTTCAGTCTGAGGAAGAGGAAACTGAGGGGAGACATTATCGCTCTCTACAACTACCTGAAAGGAGGCTGTAGAGAGGCAGGGGTTGGTCTCTTCTCCCAAGTTACAGATGATAGGACAAGGGGTAATGGCTTCAAGTTACACCAGGGGAAATTCAGATTAGATATTAGGAAATATTTTTTTACTGAAAGGGTTGTCCGGTATTGGAATGGGCTGCCCAGGGAGGTGGTTGAGGCACCTTCCCTGGAGGTATTCAAGAGAGAAGTTGACATGGTGCTCAGGTATATGGATTAGTCTTGGGTGGTGTGGTGTGTTGTTTGTGGGGTTGTTTGGTGTGTTTTGTTGTTGGGTTTTTGTTGTTGGTGGTGGTTTTTTTTCACCCCATTGGTTGGACTACATGATCTTAAAAGGTCCTTCCAACCTAGGTGATTATGTGATTCTGTATTCAACATAATGAATGCTAATAAGCCACCATCCATTGCATAGGGATAGTGCCTTCCTCAGGTGCACATTTCCAGTCTCAGAGGGACAGAAGAGAGGACTAAATGGGCTCTTTCCAATACAACCACAGCCAAGATTGTCACCGTTTGGGGTGATATTTTCCCTGCAGCCACAGACAACAAAATCTGCAGAGCTGCTGGCTGTCAGAGGTCTAGTTGCTGTTGTGCACAAGTGAGCAAGCAGCACTGCCAACCCTAGGGTGCTTTGCACAGCTGGACCTCTGCTCCTTCAGAGCAGCCTGAGGCTGAGCCTTCTCAGATCCAGGCAGACTTATGGTCATGAAGAAAGAATGTGGAGTAAGAGGGTGTAAGAATCACAGAATCATGCAGAATCACAGGATGATATGGGGTTGGAAGGGACCTCTGGAGATCATCTAATCCAACCTCCCTGCCAGAGCAGGTCCATGTTAAGCAGGTTGCACAGGAATGTGTCCAGGCTGGTTTTGAATGCCTCCAGAGACAGAGACTCCACCACCTCTCTGGGGAGCCTGTTTCAGAGCTCCACCACCCTCAAAGTAAAGAAGTTCATCCTCATGTTTAGACGGAACCTTCTATGTTCAAGGTTGTGCCCATTACCTCTTCTGTCACTGGGCACCACTTAAAAAAGACTGCCCCCATCCTCCTGACACCCACCCTTTAAGTATTTATAGGGATTGATCAGATCCCCTCTCAGTCTTCTCCAGACTGAAAAGATCCAAGTCCTTCAGCTTTTCCTCATAAGAAGTTGCCCAGTTTTCTGTATTGGCTCTTTCTGTGCAGATATATTATGTTAGAGAAAAAGGAATAGGGGGGCCAAAAGGCAAAGATGCAGACAGATGTGTCCAGCACAACATTCATCCTGACAGAAACATGGGTTGAATGCACACATGGGGACTTGTGAAATTCCATTAGATGCCTTTCTACATCTTCAGATGCTGTTGTGTCTCAAAACTTTGGCCCATAATGTTTTCATTTTGGGTGGTAAAGTACTTTTCAAGTTTTGTTATTTCATGGTTCAAATTCTTAAGTACTGATTCCCTTTGTGTACAGTGAGCAGATTTCTTTTTGCAATTCAGTTTGAATGATTTGTTCTATGACATTGTAGGATTATAAACAACTATGGTACAATATATTTTTCATATTTTCATTAAAAGGGTAAAGAAATCTTAAAAAGAAAGCTTAAAAATGTTTTAAGCTGAGTTTTATCTGCATAAAAAAAAAATAATTGTTGGCTGCATCTAATCAAATGGCATGGATAATAGGTCACTGAACTGAATAGATTCTTCTCATGCCATTAATGCCATGATGAGCATGAATGAGAAATTTCTGCTACACATGTTAAAGATAATGGATTTTCAGCAGTCACTCACAGAAATACCCTTTCAGATGCTGCATTTTATTTACAACAACAAATAAGTTTTAATCTTTTATTAAAATACAATTTATGGCATTTTTAATTATGTTTATTCTGTAAACAGCTTCCTAAGCTTAACTGGAAGGTTAAGTGGGTACAACAAATGCAACAAATATGATGGGGAGAGAAAACTGGGATTTGTAGTGGTGTTTTAATCATACTGCTGTTTGACAGCAAGCGCCATAGAAAGGGTCATATTCAGCACTCCCTAAAAATATGAGAAATCTGGATTCTGTACTGGAATTTGTATATGGTGCTCTAAGTTTCTATCATTGAGCAGCACTCCCTTTTTATAGTCACTGCCAGAGGAGCCTGCACCAGCTTATTGCTTCAAGGTGTTCGGTGTTGTAGTAATGGTAGGGACCAGGGGCTGAAAGGCTGTGAGTCCTTGAAGTCCTCAGCTTATGTTCACTCCACAAGCATGGTCCACACCTAGTTACTATGGTCAGCCATCATTTCTGCACTGGTTCTGTGTCCACACTGATCTACATAATGGAAAAATTTGACTCTTGAGGTTTCATAGATGAAGAGGGTACAGAGAAGAATTGAAAAGACAGGTACCGTGACAGATATTATAAAATGTTAATTAAAGGTTCTGGTCCCCTCTAGCATGATCCAGGGTGCACAGCATCTCAGGGGACATTTGCAGCTAGGTCACAGGAGAGGACCTTAACACTTTAATACAGTTTCCATATCCAGGACTGAAATTTTCTTAGATAAGGTTGGAGTTGACTGAGTCTCCTTCCTGCAAAATTAACTGTCAATATGAAATTGCTTTTTAAAGCTTCTGTTCTCAACAAGGGGCTATAGAACCATAAAGAAAATGTCCTCACTTAGCAATAACACAAAGACTTAACTAATCCACACATTATTTTAGTTGTCTGTATTTTTCCTATGAAATTGGTAGACAGGTGTTCCAAAAACTTCTTTTTAGCTGTAAAAAGTTGATAACTTGGGATTTTGTACACTATATAAAATAGTAATACAGTAAGCATCAGGTACACTTAACAGTCAATCTAATGCCTGACAGAGTTTAAATGCAGATTAACTTGCACATGTTTTGCTGTATTTCTGCCTCCTGGTAAAGGAACAGCCAAAGTCAGTGTTTCACATTCCCAGAAGACTTAACCAGAATTTAAGTATCGGATAACCTGCTATTCTGTATGTAAACACAAAGCTGTAATTAAATCATAATAGATTTCAAACCTAGGATACAGGGTCAGTTTCCAGAAGGCATCCAGAGTGTATGAAATTACGTGTCAAAAAAAATATGTTCGCATGACTCAGAGAAAAATGCATATTTTTTTTCACTCCTGTAAAATTTGACCAAGTCCAAACTGATGTTTAACATGGAAACAACTCTGCAGTGTGCAGTACTGCTGTATAATTATGAAGCATTTTAGAAAGTAGATGCAATAACTATTTTCCAGATATAAGTATCCAGTCCCTCTATCAGCAGCAAAAGTAATTATCCTTCCCTTAAGTAATAAGTGCTTGCTAACCAGTACTTCCCCTCAAAGTAGAAGTTTTGGGTTAAAAACACAAAAAGTATTACTTTGCTTAGTATTCATTAAATATTTTTTTTTTCTAGAAAAAGCCTTATAAAAGCTTTGTAATTCTAAAAGGACATTCAAATGTTTGCTTCAGTGATAAACCAAAACACCTTTCATGAGAGGGACATTGCTAAGCACACTCATATCTTGCAAAAACTTACAAATGCATTGTACAGTAATTTCTAAAGACCTCCTGCCTCTTCCTATGTAAACCTTTTTTTTCAAAAGTAGAAGTCTTTGGAGATGTATTACCTAAGATAAGACATGGCTTATCAACTGTTTCAGAAAAGCAGATTCATCACCTGACAGCAAAGTTAATAATGAGATTTGATCAAAGATTTTCCCCAGAATTAATTAACTGAATGGGAAAAGCTTATTTTTTCAAGTCTAGAATTTCTCAGATTGTTCTACATTTATCTTCTGTGTTTTAATTCTGCGATGACAGCTCTATGCCTCTCTGCTAGCAATGTCCAAATCTCTATTGATTGCTCTTAGAAGGAGCAGGGTGGCAGCTTAGCTGCAGGGAAGGAACAGAGGCACAGAACTTCCTGCTCTCTGCATTGCCTTGTTTGGACAGGGAAACTGTCAGCTGTGGATCTCCATAGCTGCATTTTGGATCTTCCAGAGTGGAAACTTTTAGGAAAACTCTTCCCAAGAAAAAGAAAAAAAAAAGATAAAAAAAAATTTTAGTTGTCTTCTTGCTCAGCATTAAGTTTTCTCCAAAATCACACACGTTATTGATTATTTTTCTAATATCTGTAAAGAAAATGAAGGTACAAGTGCAACTTTGTGGCCAAGGCCTGTCTCTAAAATACTTATTGAAGGAGGAATCCTTTGCAAATGCATTGGACACTTAGGGTTAAGAGTTTCAGTGTAAAACACAAAAGATGTGCAATTCATAGAAATATATCTGACAGGAAAGAAGAGGACAATTTCTTGACAGGAACCACAGGGTGACATGACATAAATAATGCTAAGAGCATGCATCATAAATAAAAATTCTTACTATCGTGCAAAACACAAATATATACAAACACTTATTTTTAAGCAAAAAGTATTGTTTAAAGATAGGTGGTCATCTAGTTAGGGCTCAAAATAGGAACTCTTTGGTGAGCTTCTGATTTTGATGTCTCTACTAGTACAGGGTGATATAATAAATTAATAAAACAACATCACAACTCAATTATTATTATCTTATGAATTTATACTGCTTCCTTGAAAATAACCAGTGCTCTAAATTCTCTGAATGAAATTAAATGAAATTAAAACCTATTAATATTAATGAATCATACAAAATACAGCTTTATATCTTGCAGTTGTTCTTAATTTGAAGTAAAAAAAAATCTTCAGAACAAAATCTGTATCACTCTATATCAGCAAACAAATTCCAGGGAACTTAATGAAATATCTGCCATCCTGTTGAGGGAGTCTGCACACAGTTTTGTGCATATTAGTTTTCTTTTGCATCAATTTATCAATCGTCAACTTAGTGACAGTCTTACTATTGGAATTAAGTCTGACTTTAAATGGCTAGAGTTCATACTGGTCTTAATTTCACCAGTTAAAAGGAACAAAAAAGGAAAACTGCTTAAAATAAACTGGCCATTTTAACAAATATACAGAAAAAAAAAACCCTTATGAATTTGAATGTCACTTAGGTGATTTTAGGTAACTGTGGCATCTCAGTTAAGTTTATTGCACATACAGTTTTGATTTTAAANCCCGCCCCTGTTAATAAAAAAATTGGACTAGAAGCTTCTACTTCTAAAGGACATGTGGGTGCTAGCACAGAAGTCTGGCAGCAGACCATGGGCAATATAATACATACTGTGGTGTAATCAGAAGTTAGCTGCCCCAGCTACCTATAGGTGTTCCAATAAACTGGATTAAGTGGAGCCCAGCACTATAACATTGATATCCATGTTCATCGGAGAGAGGGAAGTTAAAATATGACATTGATTTCCAACTGCTGAGAGGTTGGGCCAGAAGCTTCCTGGCAAAAACCAAGGATACAACTCCAATCTTGTAAGTCTGGAGAGGTTTACTGCTATCATCACCAGAGAAGATTGTAATATCCAGTACCATACCACCATCTAGACATCTTCATCATCTCTACAGTTTGCCTACTGTTAGTATTTGCTCTGAAATATGAGATCGCCATGGAAACTACTTAGTGTTGATAGTATAGAGGTAACACACAGTTATTACAGCTTTGTAGTCCACGTGCTAGGTGTGAACAGGTTTCTGGATCTACAGAATACTTCAGTTTCTCTCATTTAGCACAGTTATGTTTGATCAGTGAAAGATGTTAGTTATTGAAGATGACTTTTCATGCGAGTGGTGTTTAGTCAGATGTGAGATGTGTTATGTTGGGTCTCAGATAAGAAAGTGAGGTATTGATCAAACTTGGAGCATTTTCAAGTTAGGTCCTAATCCTAGCATGCTGAAGCAGGACAAAATGGTACAAACATGAGTGATCATAGAACACAAATTAGGGGAAAGCTTTCCTAACTCTCATACTAGTGAGATTCTGGAAGAGCTTTCCACTAATAAAAGGACTGTTGAAATACAGAAGTCTGTTTCTGTAGGGCATTTGTTTACAGCAGTGTTTCAGTGTTGGAAGACTGGCCTTGATTAACAAAGAGTTTCCTTCCTGTATTTCTAAGGCTGCTAACATGCAGGTGCATATGTAATTTCACTCATCTGAACTATGGCAATAAATCAGTGGGAACGTTCACAGTGCTGTCATAACCATGGTTAAAGGCTGGAAGGATCAGGGCTTAGACTTTCCATAATTTAGCAAAAGGATCTTATGAGTCCAAACTGGTATTAGGAAAAATACAAACCATTTGAAAAGTGTGCTGTGGTACACGTAGGAAAGGTTGTGGTCCCACAACATAGGTCAGAAATCATTAGGAATGCCCTTAGAGTGTTATGGACTTTTCTTACTTCATCCCCAAAAAGAATGAGAGATCTACAAAATTCAGTGCCCTTTGGTTTTTCTTGGATTTTGCATTTCAGTTGCACATTTTCCATGTGACTACTCCTATCAAGGAACGGAGTGCATATTTAGTAAATGTCTTCAGTCAGACTCAGATTTCACAAAGATGATTTAAAAGTACATCTTCAACTATAATCATGCATTACTTCATATTAATACAGGTTTTAAGTCTGAGTAGGTTTTATAGTGTAAAAAAGCACCTTCTTTATCTCTATATGAGTCAAGTGAATAATTCACCATGAATAATTTATAAGATGAATTGAGGTTCCTCTTTCATGTACCACCTACGTGAAATAATTTCATTTATTTTACTTTTTTCCTTTTTTTTTTTTTTTTTTTTTTTTTTTTAAATTCAGAGGTAATATGCATATCTGAAAGCTGAGCTTCCTTACCTGTTGGTACATGGTCAAGCAAGATCCATGTTTCTGTACCTTGAATGGATGAGTAGAATTTTAATATGTTGTGGAAGCAAATGTTTTAATTACAGATTTTAAATATGCTTTTGACAAACACTATTTAATACGAAACATGGTCTCAGAAGTTATTACCAGGAGTAAGGTGAAGAGGATAAGATGATTACATAAATCAAATACAACAGGGTAATCAGAATCACCTCTCAGTTCATGTGCAGGTACATTTATAGTGAATCCTCTTTTGTACTGGATACACAGGAGATACGTTGACTATTTTAAAGGACCCAAGGTACCCCTGATGACTAGAGCAGTAAGTGCAGGCAGAGAGCATGCTTTCTGGCTCTGTGGTGCCTTTTAGGAATGTCTCCAGAGGAAGCAGCATTATATGACCGAGAAAACATGGCTGAGGCAATCACATTATTCCCTTGGTACGTGAAAGACTGTCTCTGGTATGCAAGTTAGGACAGTCTCAGTCCCTTTTTGATGTAAGTCAATAGACAGACCAATTCCAAGCTGCCCAAAAGAGAGGAAGTAGCAGCTGCCTTTCTCCTGTGTCTATGCTAAGCTTCCCACCATATCAGAATGAATCAGGCCTATGATACCTACTTTACAGAGAGTTTCAGACTCTTAATCCTATTTAAATTTTAATGTGAAGGCTTGTTATAGTTTCTATAATTTGAGGCATTAAAAGCAGATGAAGCATCTTTAATCATAAAAGCTTCATTGCTCTAATTTATGATACCTGCAGTTTAAGCCCTACCATAAAGGCGATTGTGTTTGGGGGATGATAGTTCACAGTAAGAAAATGTGATCCATCAGGAAACCTGTTTACATTAAAACATTTTGACAGTGGTAGTAATTAAACCTGTTTCCCAGGTGCAGAGCAATATTTTAAATGCCCCTCTGGCTACAATACCATTCAGGATTGTCTGTCTTTCCCCCTTATCATCTACTGCAAAAACAAGATAATGAGAAGGAGGCAAAATAAAAGGAGGGCTGGACTAGCAATTAATAATCAAAGTATGTAATCGGAATGTTAAAATCTTATTTTAACTGATCTCTGTATTAGTTTGTATGACACTGACAAATTATTTTTTGCATTTCCGTGCACCTGAGAAACAGTAAATGGGAAATCACGGCATCAGTGCTCGATGCTATGGTAAGTTATAGCCTAATATGATAATTTCTGACTGAAACATGAGCTGGCTTTAGAGCACAGCTATGCAAACCTTTTTATTCAGACAGCTTGTGATTTTTTTTTTCTGTGAACTTTTCTTTGAGTACTAGTGCATGAAGACTGGCAAATCCTAAAAATCTGATGAACCCATGAAAGCATAATTTGGACAAGTGCATGCCTTTGCCATGAAGCCAAGGGTAAGATCTATTTGACTTACGCACAGGATAGAACCAACTCTGCTCCTTCTCAGACTGCTGAAATTCATTTAATATGCCATATTTAGGCTAACTTGCTTCCTATCACCCTCCTCCTGAAAAGCCCCATACCAACAGGTGAACAGGTTTTTAACCATCCACTAATCAGTATCTTTTGGGAGTAACTAGTTAGTCCTGCTCTCATCTTCATCCACCAGCCCACAGTGCTGCATTTCTGAACCATGCATCTGAAATTTTTAGAGGAGATCTTTGGAAGCAGAGACCCCAGGCATGGTTCTGCTCTTGGTACAATAGTCAACATATAATTTTCTTTTCCTGAGGAATGGGCCCTGGCACAGGTAGCTGTTTAACGCTTTCCTGGTTTTGACCAGTGAAGGTCACTATGTCCAAAGGGAACAGCTCAGCCTGAGAAATTTTATTACATTGGAGGGATGTGGTGACCTCTGGTAGTGGGCTGAAGGCAGGAATAGCAATCTGTGCATGAGAAGTTTTAAGAAGGAGCAGGACAGCCACAGGAGGTCTGAAAAGAAAGGTTTTAGTACCACTCTATTTCACAGCCAAGTGTGTCTGCCCGCCCTTTCCAATGCATTATTTTCTACAGCAGATGAATGGAGAATTATCACTATTTGTAAATGTTAGAGAGCATATATATCATGTGTGTAACTGAAGTATTTATCATTTAAGAACACCTTTAAAAACATCAGAAAGCCATAATTATCTAAACACTAAATCATTGTTGTTCCTACACAGCTTATATGCAAATACCTGCCACTCCCCAGAGCTTGAATTCACAGGAAATTAAATGGAACAGCTCTTTTCATCTTTGATGTATTTTTTTCCATATTGTGAATTGTGCATTGCACAAAACTGGCATGTCACTTGTACAATCTATAGTCATTACAATAAAATCTTCATCACTGAATCAGAAACTCTGAGAATACCTTCATATTCAGTGTTAATTCCAATATCATTTCTATGGCTGCTCACCAGCTCTACACTGTGGTCAGGACATGATGTAGAATAGGTCTGTGCCTGGTGTAAATGGGACCCACTTCAGAATAAAAGGGATTTTTGACAGTTTGTTGGAAGTAAATCACTGTTTGCCATCCATTTTATTGGCAATGGAAGAGATCTGATTTAGCACAGCTGTAACGATCAAGTCTTTTGTACATATGGTCCAGAAGCTATTTGTGTAAAAATCACAACAAAGCAGATCACCTGAGACGTTCATAAAAGAGAAAATATGATCATTATTCATATAGTTATTGTCATGGGGCATAAGTGGGCATAGCGAGTGAATTGTCAGTTCTCTACATCTCGTAATGCTTCTACACACTGCTCGGCTGAAGCACAGCACACTCATTTCCATGTGGATTTCTAGGGCAAGAGGCTGCCTGGCTCACCAGAGGACTGGCAAAGACTGTCTCCTAAGCCGCATATGAAATATCTGTAAGGAGTTGTAAAAACCTGTACTACAGGAAAGAGAATAGTTTGCATCAATGACTGGTGCTAGTCTTGCAAAACCACAGCTCAGTGCTGTGCTGCACGCTGGTGCTGTATCTGTTTAGTGTTTATATACCAACAGTCAAAGTACTTCTGTAACCACAAGACTGGGTGATGTCCTGTCTTGTTCACTAGGGAATTAATTGTACTTGTTTTAGAGTTAGCTGTTAAGGAGATTAGGAAGGTGAAGTATAGCAGGGTAGCTGTGGTTGCATGGCAACTGGAAAGAACAGTAATATCTGGTATTCTTATTTTTTTTAGAACCTATAGATCTTTGAGCCATCATATGAGTATTATTATTTCTACCACTGTGCCTCCTATTTGGTAGCCAATAGGTAATATCCTTGATGTTATCAGTTAACCCAAGGGCAAAATCAGATAACATTGGATGCTGTGATGTTAAAGTCATTTTCCTAATTGCCAGATATGGCTAATCCTAGAGGATACTCTCAAGAAACAACAAAGAGGAAAAGGTCTATCCTCATATGAAAGCCCATCTTTGAGGTTATTCAGTCAGTGCTGTTAGCTACTTGAGTGTATGGTGTCTCTTCTGTCTAATGAAACAATAGATCTATTTGAAATTTTGTTTACTTTCCTCCCACAGGGCCATTTCTTTCCTGTTAGTACTGAAGACCAGGCCATCTGTCACAAGAACAGCATCTATAAGAAAAACTGCATTAACTGCACTTTAACTCATCTTCCTTGATAATTTCCCCACTTGCGGCTCCGACTTCATGTTTTATTTCTGACAAACAAAAGAGCCTTATTAAAGCAGTGGTTTGCTTCATTCATTTTTGAAAATAAAAACTCAGTAAATGATGGGGGGTGTCAAGTGTAGACCAGACTGGTTTCGTTCAGCTGCCTTTAAACATTTGACATCACTCACTCAACCTGTGGTTTTCTTTTGTGGTTACTTTAAAATAAAAGAAAAGGAACAACAGAGGGGTGTCCACAGATCTTCCCATTGGGAGCAGCAGACTTCAAGTGGGCCCAACAAGCACCGCAGCACTCAGGTGGTACAGGGTCTTGGAAAGCCTCCCTGGCCTTGCCAGCCCAGAGACAAGCTCTGTTTTAAGCTCTCCTTGTGTCTGTGTAGACACTTGAACCAGCACATTCTTAGGACAAAGCTGCTGATTTCAGCCAGCCCGAATGGCAGTGGCACTTTAGAGAAAACGAGTTGTAAGGGAGGGTGGGGTGCTCCCCACACCACCCAGCATCAATCTCCTCTGGACCCACTGATCTGCCCAATCTTGGACAGAAAATTAATATAAAGGTATCCCCTATGCTAAAGCCCTCTTTTCAGCCTAAACACTTGCAGGTAAGATCAAGCAGGGACCTAGAGTTTATGAACTTTGACAAAGAACCGTTTTCCTCAGACAACGAACTTCAACCTTGTGTGTGCATTTGCTTGACTGGTACAATTCTCATTATCTCCCAAAAAGCTGATGAGAGCATTTTGAAATAGCTACCAATTTTATAAACATGGAAAATTAATTTCTTATCTTTTAAAATATTGACTAGAGTAGCAGATTGTATAACCAATGCATAAAAATCTTCCTTTGCGTATTCTGCCTTCAAGACTTTGTGTTATAAAACCACCATTATAAATCTTTTGCTACTTCCTATTCATCCTTTTGTTCAGATCTTTTTGAGAGTTAACCCAGATTAGAATTCTTCATCTCTAAAAAAAAATGAGATGCTAAAGGTATTCTTTCTTCAGTGTGCATCTCCAGCCTTTCTTGACAGGCTGTCAAGAAATATGTCTCTAAAAAGCCAGGTTAGATCCTCAGAGACAACCAGTGATGCAGTTCTTAGTGATGTGCTAAAACCCAGTCAGAGTGCACCTTATTGTTGCTGTGTGCAGTGATGTGACATCTGAATTATTTGTTTGCTCTGCCATAAGATAGCATTAGTGGATATAATGTGAACAGATCACTCATTTGTGGAAATATTTATGGTGCTGCTTTCGAGGGATCATTCAATTCAAAAGCAGATGGCAAAGCATGGATATAGTTGGACTACTTTAAAAGCTATCTTAGGTAAAATGTTTTCATACAGAACAGCTAAGGCATGTAACAATCTGATATTTTACAACATTTATTACTTAATGGTTACATATATTTACAATAAATCTTCATAAATGCTACTCAAGCAAGAATTTGCTAGTTCCATTTTTTATTATAGTATAACCCATGAGTTCTTTATCGCTCAGGCCCCTGACCCTGCAAATACCTATGCATGAGTTCAGCACTCAGCTGAGGGGTTCTGTGGCATTCAGTGAGATGGTGTGTTTGTAGCACGGCAAACTCCAGGAAGGCGTGGCAAGTGGTGAGACTCAATTGCTTAGGGATTTGGGACCTCCAGATTATGACAGTTAAAAGAAGTCTAGCTTTAGAAGTAATGAGCTTGTCTGCTTAGAACTGCGGGATCCTTCTAAGGTGTTATACTGGGCATTCAGAAAACAAGTATTTTCTAATGATTATATCCAAAGGCTTTAATTTTCTGCAAATACAAATATAGCTAAATGTGAGGCACCCATTTAGATTATTTCATGTCCCCCTTTGAGATTGCCCAAAGCCCAGCTTTCCATGGTTCAGCATTTAGAAAAGATGGTATTTATTAATTGTGTTAATTTGGAGAATTGGTCTTTTTCATGGAATAGATGATTCAACACACGCTCAGATACCACAAAGCTTCTCAGCTTCCTGGCTGTATTTGATATCCCTCACCAGGCACTCCGTGGGCAGCTTCTTACTCACTGCCTTCTGTCTTTCAGGGACCATCCAAGTGCCCCTTTCACACAATGGCTTTAAAGACCTGTGTGATTTCTGGCATCAATATCCTGCGTACCCTGACATCCAAGCCCACACATTTAAGTTTGATACAAAAGGAAAAATATTATCAGAATAGGTTTTAAAACTCTTCCCTTGGTGAAATCTATGGCACATGGTTTTGACCCACCAAATAATATTTACTTGCAGTTTCCTTATTCTCCTGCCTGACATGTAAGATACATCCTTATTACATTGATGTACTTCAGGTGGGGGCTATGTACCTTTCTTTGGTGGGACTTGATCCTGGTTTCACAGCTGGAGTTGCTTGGCAGTGTCATTGCCCTTCAGCTGTTTGCAATGAGTGGTGTGCTGGAGGCTGTTTGATTTGGGAGGGGGGTAGGTAAGTTAGAGCCTTTGCTTCTGCCTGGGGCTGTGGGCTTGGCTGTAGCACAGGAGCAGGTGAGAGTATGAGGAGTCTTGTCAGCTTTGTGTAGGCCCACTTCTGCAGGACTGGGAGGTAAGCTATTGAGGTTTTATACTGTTGAGGTTGCTGGGGTCTGGAAGATGAGTGACTTCCAAGAGAGGATGTAGAGGCTGGAGTGCATTAAGATACCACAACTGTTTCCTAAGCAAATATTTTCTGAAGTGCTTGGTTTTAAATTTGTTAGTTTGGTTTCTTATAGCTTTGCAAATATGGAAGCATTGAGCTCAGTGTGGGTCAGGTTTGCGGTCTGTCCTGTCTCTGAAAGACTACTGCAAGTATTGGAGATTAATTTGAAGTTTGCTGAATTGAACACACTGATTCTTATGCTGCTTGTATATCTTCAGATGTCAGCAAGAGGTTATTTTCATTTTTATGACTTGTGTGGGGTCTAGTCTTGTTATTAGTTCTCAGGGTGCTAAAGATGGTCATTAAGTATACTGCTGCTTTTCTCTATCTTATCCACCACGTCCTGAGTGCAGCTATTTCATGTTAAAATTGAAATGAACCCTGTGACTGAATGTGACCTCCACACTCACTCTGGGCTGTATTCGTTCTCTGGCAGTACCCTTGGAAGGGACCAACCTGCAGACCTCCATCTAACTCACTGTTTTATTTTCCAGCACAGTTTCCCTACAGTCTCATAGCACTGTTCTTTTTACTCTTTCTAGTCCTACAAATCAGGTTATCTCAGCCAACAGTAAATGCGCTTGGTGGCATAGCAGGAATAGTAAATGCTCTGGGAAACATCTTACCATGAGCAGTTCAAAAGGCTGATGCAAGAGCGTGTACTTATATGCATATGTATGTAGTGTTTATTAAAATGTACTTGAATAAATATTAATAATGGATAAAATGTTAATGTTTGCTGTGGGTTTTCAAGCCATTTGGGAAAGTGGAGTATAAGCTACTGTAATTTGAAATAGTTTCCTGGTAAGAAGTAGCTAGATTACAAGTACTGCAGTGTGCTCACTTTCCAGGAAAGTGATTAGTTAAATCTGATTAATGGCATAAACTGCCTGAAGAAGATAATACATATCTGAAAAATGCTTTTTATAGGTAAACAATTGTGTCCAACCACATTAACAATACAACAAACATTGAAGCTGTTATTTCTACTTTAAATACAATATCTCTATTATCTCTGCTTGAGGAGAAAGATCTGGGTAGAACAGAACTGGGATTTTCTGCCTTTATTCACTTTGACTCAATGTTTCCAAATTTTGCAGAAAACAAGTTGGAAACTTTGAGTCCGATTTTATTTGGTTGAAGGCTAGTGCCAATGGTTAAGATAGTATACAGAGTTTGTGCACTTTATTTGGGTTAAATTACTTCAGCCTGGTTTTCAACAAGTTGGCAGCATGCTGGTTCTTGCTACAAAAGCCTATGAAGTATTGCAGCAGGATTTTTTCAAATTCCTTATCTTGCCTGGCAAAAGGAATAATAAGGGATAGAAACAAAACAAACAAGGGAGACTTAGCAAGACTTACTGACTCTGCAAAATGTTCAGGCATGCAGTTGTGGTTGATTTTAAATGAAACAAGTACACAGGAGACTATATTTAATTTAAACACAACTCATCCTAAAATAACTTAACCTGCAGAATGATTGCTGTGCAAACACTGTAATAATATAACAGAACTGTCCCTTCAGTCAGTGTTTAATAGTCTCTGGCCAATTTCATTACTAACACTTGAAGTACTTCATGAAAAGTGATGAAATTACAGATATGTAGCCCATGCTGAATGCTCTGAGATCCCACGGAAGATGTTTGTAGCTACTGCCTACTGCTTGTCAAGGGGAACAGCAAATGGTTGTGGACTGGGTTGTTAGCAGCAGATTCCTAAACTCCTCGCATGTCAAGATGTAATGTAGATGAAATGGGCTCCTCACAGCTTTTGCTTCCATGTGGTCTGTGTGGAAACCTTGTAAGTGAGGAATGATGTTTCCTCTTCCTACCTTAAAGAGTTGGGAATTATTTTTTATTTTTTTTTTAATTAAAAGTATATGAAGATCAGGGTGGTAGAGTACACTAACTTGAAGATACATCACAGGAGCAACCCAAGAGTGAATAACAAAACCACTGTAGCTACAGAAAAGTGGTGGTGTTAAACTTTTGGTTTTATTACCCTGTGTTCCAAAAGTCCCATAGTCTATCATATGTCCTAGTGACTGGGTAAAGAATAGCCATAATTTTTATATTTATTTATATTTGTGTATATGTGTATGAGAGGACCACCAAATTAAAGTGAGTTCCTCTGGCTTCTTTAGGCTCTACAAATCTACTTGCCTAATACTATGAGAGAATGCTTGGGCTTCTGCTTATGTTACCATTGGGCTTTCTTTGGTTGATGGCTCATGTGGCTGTGCCTGGGTTGTTATAGTTAGAACCATCTGGTATGGGGCTTAGCAAGGGCTTGATCGCTTGTCTGAAGGAGATAAAGTGGACTCTACAGAGAGCCTGGATATTTTTGTGGTTCCTGGCATAAGTTCATGTAGCAAGTTTCAACCTTTCCATGCTGAACTAGAGGAGCTGGGAGGTTGTTTATTTCTGTTAATGACAGATGAAGTAGCTGTAATTTGAATTTGGAGATCTAACATTAGGTGCACCCATGGTGGCACTTGACCTGGAATAAGCACAAGTATGGAGCTGCTGGCCTCCCAGACAGGGGTAGAGGTGGGAGAGATGAGGCCAACATTGCAGGGATGTCCATGATTAACAATATAGAAAACCCCTTTTTCTATAGCGAAAAGCGTTCGCTTTCGCTATAGGGAATGTGTTCCTTTCTTTGTTCTTGGAACTTCTGTAAGTATCTGGGAATGCCTTAAGACCTATGACTGATATTGAATGGTCACTTGACTGACTTTGTTCTGGTCGGAAGCTTATGTCTCTTTTAATGTCGAACTCTTCAGCTTTTTCAGGCTTCATTTGATGATGTTTGGGATGTAAAAAACATTCCAAATGATCTTGAAGCTTATATTAAAATAGGTAATACTTCCTGAAGTTGCCAGTACCTCCAGAATGAGAAGTGACAAACATGCATGGCCCTGCTAGGAGAACTATTTAACTCTATGACAAATTGAGCTAACCTGATCTTAAAATTCACCCCATGCAGTAAAACCAGGAGCAGGATGTGCAGTGCTGTGTTATGGGGACAGATTGAACAAACCCAGTGTTATTTCCATATGTTTTTCAATGCCTCTGTATAACCTGCCTCCCTCCTGCTGTACTTGTGCTGCCTGGTTGGCTGTGTGCAGGTACTGTCACTTATTTCTTGAGCTTTTTTTCTCTCTACATGTGCATATACCCCTTAAATGTACTGTAGGAGTTAGCATGCTACAGTCTTGCAAGTTGGGACAGCATTTAGTTTTATTTTGGAGCTGAGGAGCAAGGTATTTATTTAGTGAAGAGGATTATCCTTGGAATAGCAAACATGTAAATTTGTTTCCTATTCATAGAAGCAGTTGAACAGTGAGAACCCAACTTTTTCGTGCCTGTTCGCCACCTTCTCTGTTCTACTCCGGTTCTGGGATGTCTAGCTCCTGTCATAAATTAAAGCTTGTGTGGGGTTGCTTGTACTTATAAGGGGTTATGGGTTCAGCCCTTAGTGCACTAACGTGAAGGTACATGTAGCTTAGCTCTTATGACTTGTGTGGTTAAAGCAGAAGGAAACTCTTGGTGCTCAATAGCAGAGGAGGTAGGCTGGGCAGTGATTGTAGTGGGAAGGCAGGTGAGGGGTCTGGCTGAGGACCTGAGATGTAGTGTAGGAGGAGGCTGATGCCTACACTGATGTGCTGGGGTTGAGGATGACAATGGGGGAGAAGGCAACAGGAGGCCACTACTTAATCTCATGCAGTTCTTAGGGATGCATCGACTAAACAGGGCTTGTTCGTTTAGTAAACTATTAAAGAAGTTGTCTCCAAGGTATTTATCTCGGGCAGCTCTAATAAGGTAATTCCTTAATTCCTCAGAGTAAATGCTGATGGGGATTTACTGCGGGTAGGTGGTGTGGAGGTCACTAAGAATGCTTACAAGAGTGTATTTGAGGGCAGTGTGGCTGCTGTCCCCTGGGCCTAGGTGGTGGGAGATGCAGGGTCCCTGACTGACCCATGGCGGGGCTGTCCTCCATGTTGGCATTGAATTTAGGTGCCATGCTTGCAGAACAATTGTGAAGGGAAGGGCCTGGTTCTGCTTCAACTGTGGTTGAACCCATTCCTCTAAGTGTTGTTCTTGTTCTTCTTGTGCATGCTGCCCTTCCTTCCATTCTCTTCCTTGAATCGTCATTTATCTGGTCCTTTCAAAAACAGTGAGAAGCCCCAGCTTCAGATGAAACCATACCCTGTTCATATACTTAAACTTCAGTGACACTTCCTCTGTATGTACCATCTTCTTCACAAAATCATAATAATTTTCGCTATTGAGACTGAACAATTTCTTCACTCTGTACAAAGATTTCTGTTTCTTTGGAGGCAAGGGGACAGTTTGTGTTCTTCTGTTTACTCAAAGTGGATGCACAGGGCTTCAGATACTTTAACTTGTAAATCTAGCTTTATCCTTGTCTTGATGCTGTGGGAACAAGTCAAAAGAAACCCAAGAGGAGCTGCAGCCCATGGTGGGTAAAGGAACTAGGACTTCAGTATTTTGTCTGACTCCCCTTCCCAAGGGAGCTGGTTTCCTGGGAACATCAGGGCAGATGTGTTTGGGCTGTGTGACAGTGAAACTGCACAAGTACATCTTATGCCAATATCTCAGATGGTAAGCTGAATGGTTGCAGAATGGAATATGGTATTGAGAATGATGAGCTGTGTTATGAAAAGGAAATGGTAGCCTATAGTGGCAGAAAATGTAGCTGGACTAAGCAGCTTCCTTGATCTGGAAACTCCATTGCTCAGGAAAAATTTCTTAGTGGCCAGAGCACAGCTGTAAGTCCATGCAGATACTCTTGGTCTGTGCCTGGCACCGCGCTGTTCTTTGACAATCTTCTGTAAAAAGTGCCCGCTAGTGGCTGCAGCACCATTATGCAAAAACCTGGCATTAGAAGTTTGTTCTTGGACAATAATAAACAAATTAAAAGCCAAAAGTATGGGAAGAACAGAGTCACATAGAAACCCAAGACTCTCTGCTGCAGAGGGAAAATGATGAACAACTAGTGTGACCAATTCCAAGTTATTAGAAAAAGATACTTTAAGTTTTTATTTTGTAAGTTAAATCCTTTTAGCTTCTTCCACTTCTCAGTATCTTGGCCCAGACCTGAAGCTGGTTAATGTGCATAACTTCTAATATAAGAAGTCTCAGCATCTTGTTATGTTTTCTTTCTGTATTCAAACAAAAAACTATGTTAGACTCTTTCCTGAAATTAAGTATTTTAGAAGGCATTTGAAACTTCAAATTGACTAATAGACCACTGGAATTTTAAAAAGTACTGTTGTTTAATATAGCTATTATGTAGTTCTTGCATTATTTCTGGTTAGGTGCTGAGGAACTGTAGAGCTTGACAGGCCCTGTAGTCAAAAGGAGCTGTTTAAATTTAATACTAGAAGCTCAAAGGTATTGAAAGCAGCTGCTCTTCTGTTTATAAAATAGTTTAATACTTTGATCTGAAAAATAACTATGTGTCTCATTACAGCAGAAAAAGGAAATATTTTGATCTAGAAAAGGTAAGAAGTTTCGAGGTGTACTAAGTAGCAGCAGCCATGCTTAAAGCTTTTAAAAATAGAATATTTCAGGTCTGCCTTAATCTGACATGTCATTATGATTATAAAGCTTGTGACCTGACTTGGTACAATGAGTGTTGTATTAAATGTTATTACTGACCAATGTCGTGAAGTTATGAATAATAAATATAAAACCAGATTTTATTTTAAAGTCTTATGCAATGTGAAATAAAACTTAAAAATATCATCCTGTTTCTGGAGATTGTACTGAAAGAACAGTTCAAAGTCACATGGTGACACAGGATGGCGACTATGTGCATGTTCCTGAGGTTTGGGAATATCAATGTGGTGTTGGAACTAAATCAAAGCTGTTTACACTCCATAGCCTCAGCAAAGGGTGAAAAAACTTTGTGTGAGTCAATGGCATGTTTCTCATTGAATCTAGTGGGGCCAGGATTTTGGCTGCAGGTCCAAGAGCAGCTTTGTATGAGCAGCAGCACCCATCACCTTTGTGGAAGTTGGGACATATCCATGGTCCTGGCAGAAAAGGAGATGCCTTGTGCTGTGCTGTGGGCTGTCAAGCCTGGTGGCTGCCACTGTAGAGAGGAATATGCTGCAGACCAAGCAAAGCCTGATGGGACTACCCTCTCTTCTTGCAGCAGCTTTTTTAATAAGAAATCCATCTTTCTGTGTAACGTTGATATGCATAAGAACTTCTACTTGGCACATCTAAAATTGTGGTACTTGATTATGTTTTGTAACAGAAACATGTCCTCTGAGTGTGAGGCCTAAATGCCTTTGAAATGGAGAACGAGTTAATGTCAAGGCCAGTGTGTAGCAGCCTCATTTTCCATTTACCCTATTCAGGTCAAAGAGTTGAGTTACTAGACTCTAATCAAGGTTTGATTGCTGGAAAATCTTTATTTGAGCTCTTTCAAAGTATTAAAGTACTGCCTGTTAAATTTATTTTCCTTTTTCTGGTAGCAAAACAGTAGCAGTTTATTCTTCTTTCTTGGTGGGGAAAGAATAGCAAACATCAAGAACAGTGAAATTACACCTTCAGTTATTGTAGAATCGTTTGGGTTAGAGCCTTTATAGGTTGCCTGGTCCAGCTTCCCTGTAATGAGCAGGGACTTCTTCAACTAGATCAGGTTGCTCAGAGCCCTGTCCATCCTGGCCTTGAATCTTTCCAGGGTTGTTAGGGTATCTACCACCTCTCTGGGCATTCTGTTCCAGTGCTTCACCATGCTCATGGTAAAATATTTCTTCCTTATATCTAGTCTAAATCTATTGTCTTTTAATTTAAAAAACATTATCCCTTGTTCTATTGCAACAGGCCATGCTATATGTATGTCAGGCTAGAGTTGTGATAGTTGCAGACTTTATAACTCTTAGGATGCTTATCGTTAAGGTGGATAATATTAATAATGCCAGTCAGTGGTGCTACACCTGCTATTTATGGTCATCAGTTTTGTGATGTACACATCTCAACTTTGGTCTATGTTTACCTTGCTAGTTTCTGTCCTAGGCTCATGCCCAGATCAGTCCTGCTGAGAAATCTAAACAGTTGCAGTGTTAATGTTAGTTGGGTTTTCCAAGGCCTCTGTCTTTTTCTAGATTAAGTATTTGCAGGGCTTATGGCACTTACAATTCTGGGAGGACGTGCTCACCTATGACTACAGCTGCTGCTCCAGAGCATTTCCAAGCCTTTTTTTCCAAGGCTCAGCCTCGCCCCACTGTGCAGGTCTACTTTTTTATCCAGGACATGCTTACTAATTGCCATTATATATTTTATTCTATACAACCAGGTAAGACTTGTATGATAAAAACATATTTTTTCTGATAACTTGTTTATCCACACTCAAAAATTAACATACCATAAGTTTGTGGTGTATTTTTTAAATGCCATATTTGGACCTTTTTATATTTTCCACAGTAAAATGTTACAGGTGCCTTTGATACCTTTGTTAGCTGTTCAAGAGACTACATGCATTTTACTCATTAGTCTGTTATCTGGCTGTTTATTACCCTTGCTCTCAAGTTCTGAACACATTGTCCTGGTATAGTAATCGGACTTTGTTCTTAATCAAGTTTGCGTAGCATTGTGTTAGAGTAGTTATTTTTCTGAGTACAAATAGTAGAGAAGCATGGATAACACTTTCCCATGTTATAGAAAAGTTGTGAGGATCACTGTGCATAAAATACATATGTGCTTTTAACAGACAAAGCTATAACAGTGGACTGCATTGAGAAACTTGATGGGTTTACTATTGCTAAAACAGTAGGGAAAATCAGAGCCTCTGTGAAGCAGCTTAAAATGGGAAGGTGTTCAGTGTGGGTACTCCTGCCTTTATATCAAACAATCGAATTTCCAACCTTGTTGAGGAGATGTGTGGATGATTTTTCTACTGTCTAACTATCAGGAGAAAAAGGGAATCACAGATCAATTTGTGAGCCTGCAGTGAAGAGTGACACAGTCAAGTACAAGGTAAAAGTAGCAGTTGAAATAGGTCAGTGCTGTCAGAATTTGTCTGAGGACTAAGGGGTGGAAAAGTCAGGCCAAATAAAAAGCAAAAGCTCTGTACCGGTTGTTCCATATCTTAAATGCCTTTAAGTCTGAATTGGATTTTCAGTTTCAGTCTCCCCAGCAGTTCCTGGTGCTGTGTGGCAGAATGATAAATCTGTAGCTTGGCTGCCTTGTATGTGATATTGCAGAAAGGTCAGTCCAGAGGGAAGGAGGAGCGCCACTTGGGCATCCATGTTATTTACAAGGTTGCCTACTGGTGGGAGCAGGGGAAAAAACATAGAAAAAAAAGTGGGATGTGGGAAGAGGGAAGCCAAGAAAAGAAACCATCAAAAAATAGCAGTAGAAAAAGCAGTTTCTTATTTGTCTATAAATATTATTGCTAGTGCTTAACTGCATGCTACTGTGAGTGGGGTATCCCATTAAAGAAGGGTAAAATTGTTACAGGAGTTCTTGCTAACCAAATATGACACAGAGCAAGAAAAACCCCTGGTATTAGCCCCAAGGTTGCATGCAAGGTCCCAGGCATCTTGTTTGTCTCACTGGAGGTTCTGCTTTTGGGGAGAAATAAGAGCTTCCCCCTGGAAGCTGAAAAGGTGGTCATGGGGAGCTGCTATCCCAAAATCTGATACAGCAGGAAATCATCTCCCATGCCTATTAAAAATGCAGTCAAAAGCAATTGCATGACACAGTAAAAATACCCCAAAGCATTTGTGTAGCTTTAATGGTTTTGGTAATTATTCTATATTCACTTAGGCACATCGCATATGGTAAATCCAAAATAAATGCCCAATCAAGTGTATTGAAGATCTCACTTATTATAGTGTGGTTGAATAAATAGAATGGTGCTAACCCAGAATATCTGACAAAGAACTGTACTAAACTCTGGCTGGCATATGGAATTATGCATAATGTCCCTCCATACTGATGCTTATGGGTACAGCAAGGAAAGCATTAACATGCACCTGTAGTCTGGCTGAGAGTGAGACTTAATCTGAGCAGAAAGACTTTGCATCCTCCTTGTGTAGATGAAAAATGTGTGCTCTGAGCCTGATGATAGGGTGTGTCCTTCATCCAGCTTCCCACTTGTACACTTTTTTTCCTATCTGGGGGGAAAAAATATATTGATCAGTGTTGCTCTGAGACTAACAGTGCATGACACTTGATAAACAGCAAGGAATATAGTCAAGTCCTGTGTTCGATCTAGATGGAATAAATACAACTGGGCTGGTTCAATTCATGCATGCTGGTTTTGTGTCTGACAGGTACAGGCCATTTTGTACATGACTATTCATCCTATAGAAGATCTTTAATGCCCTGATGAGATCATGTCTCTTGCATTCAGGAAATAGAGAAGTAGAGCCAGTACTGACTTGGGCTATACCCCTGTCTCAAACCACTGGCACAGTTTAGTTTTAGATGAGGACAGAATTGGGCTGAATTCTGTGTGCTTTGGAGCCAAGGAAACCAAGAGGTGACCTCATTAGATGTAAAATTTGTAAAATATACCCGAGGAGCTCATGAGTGCTACCTTTGAACAAAGTATCTAACTAAATCGTAGGACCTTAGGACTTCATAGACAGGGTCTGCATAAATTAATTAGCCTTTGTAGGGACCATTGCTTTATACTTATTTTCAACTGCACCCTGAAAGAACTTCTGGATGCTGAGACTTACTATTGATTAGTAGATTGGCCAAAAAATCCCAACTCTGTAAGAGTGCAGATCAGAAATAATTCTATTTTGGTCTCTTCTCTATGAGAGACACCACCCCAGGTGTAAAAAACAGTAAAGTAAAACCTCAGTTATGCCAACTAGTTCTTGCTGCTATTCTCTCTTCCCCTTTACCAATTGCTCCAATTCATCATTTTATCCTGGGACGGTGCAGTATTGTTATGTCACACAAAACTATTTCTCTACAGCAAGAGAGCTTTTTACCTTGAGCAATCTAGGAGTCATCCACCCTTATCTCCACACACAAACATAGTTTTTTTACAAAATCCGTATTTTTTCCAGAAAAAGCTTTCTGCTGGGGAAAGGTTGTTTTTCTTTTCTTTAAAAACAAAACAAAACAACAACAAAAAAACCCAACAAAACAAACAAACAAAAAACCACCAAAACCAACCAAACAAAAAACCCCTACTACATAGGGTACTGCATAGATGGGAAAATCGACACAATCCTCTAGGTCAAGATGCTTTAATCCTGGGACAGCAAGAAAATCTGAATTCTGAGGTCATAAAGCTATAGGCTCCTTTTTTATTATTTGCTTATAATGCTCTTTACAAATTAAAAATTTTCTGTATTTAGATATATTTGTTTGGAGTTTTTCCCTTCCTGGCTAACTTTGCTTTTTAAAAGCATGCTGGCTGTGGCTGGTTTAAGTAATGTGCTCATGAAAGCAATATAACACTGATAAGAAAATGAAGTGTCTAAATGAATCTCTGATGTCAACTGCAGCTATTACAGAGTTGGGATAAGCCAGCATGTAAAGCTGTTCCAGCGTAACTCTCAGCTGGAACTGATGGCTGTGAAGAAGATGGAAAGCTATGCCTCATCCATGCCAGCTAAAGAGCGCTGGCGGCATGCCAGGGCCCACTCCTTCCTCTTCCCTGCCAGAGGCAGAAGAGCAATAGTAAATACTGCCAAATGTGAGGACACCCTACTGTGTGACTCTGTCCAGGACTGGTGATCACGCTGCCTCTGGACCCTTCTCAAACCACCAACTGTGCGAAAACTTGCCAAGCTGTGACAGGCATGGTTTAAATAATCTCACAGCCTCAACCTAGGTTGCTCAGCTGCTGGTGGAAGGTGGTTTTACATGGTAGTTTTATAATTTTAGCACATGTTTGGGGTGGGTTTTTTTCTTTTTCGTAAAGCTTTCTATACATTGAACCTGTAGATTGGTGTAGCCTGTACTTCAGGTTAGGAAAAGCATTACAACCAATAGCTGTCCTGAGTTAAAAAAAAAAAACAATTAGAGTTTATTACTTCTACTGCCGCTTTTCACCCAACATCTGGAAGCTAAAACCAAACACTCAAAAATGCAGGAGCAAGTTGGAGAAACCTAAGCATCTTTCTAAAATGCCCTGCCTCTCCCTTTCCAGCTTGTTCCTTGACTCTGGACAGCACAAGAAGCAATAAAAGATTCCCAAATGGTATTGCTCTTGCCCTGGAGAAGTAAAATACAGGAGCTGAGCACTCTGAGTGGTCTTCTGGCTGTTCCAAGTTGGAAATTCCTCCTCCAAGGAAGTGTTTTCTCACTGTTACATAATTCAGTCCAGTA
Organism: Pedionomus torquatus; assembly: GCA_013398155.1. NCBI lineage: Eukaryota > Metazoa > Chordata > Aves > Charadriiformes > Pedionomidae > Pedionomus > Pedionomus torquatus. Next base: position 26,700 of record VZRU01015695.1, on the reverse strand, counting down.
TGCTAATCCTGGCTTCAATGGTAAGTGATATAGCTTGCCTGGAGCACTCAAATTCATCAGTTGCTGATGTATTTCTCATGCTGCGGGCTACTTTCTGGATCTTGAGGTACCCAACAGTTTCAGTTTTAACATTGACTTGCAGAAGAATAGGAATTTTCCCTTTCTTTGATATCTGTGCTGCTGTCTTAAAAACAAATCTGTGACCGTAAAGTGAAGACTTGGTGCAACTTCTGTTGCCTGGTATTTTACGACCTCAGTGGTACCAAGAAATACTTGCTGATATAATAACAGCAATAAGCTTTAAAACATCATAAAAGTATAAAAGATGCATCACCTGGCAAGACCTGCCTAGCTCTAGTGTGTCTAGGATATGAGGATGCAGACAGCCATTATTTCTGAGAAGCCTAGTCATCTCCAGATATAAATGCCTCCTTTCTCTCACTAGAGAGTTTGTTTCTTCTTTCCTGTGAGACTGGCATTGAGTGTTTCCTTGAGAGCATTATGTCTCTGCCTCTGTTTGCTTGTGCTCAATGTGAGCGCTGATTTGAATGATGCATCACATGTACCCTGTTTGGAGAATACTGTTGTTTGTTATTACAGTAGAGTTCCTTTCCACAGTTTTGTAAGTGCACTTCAGTAATTGCTGCTTCATATCTTGGGTCAAAGCATTCTTTTAGTCAAAGGAACAGGTATTAAGTTACATTCCCTTCTTAGCTTTCCAAGGTTTCTGCTTCTGGCAGCAGCTGTTCTATGCAGCCGCTCTGGAGTCATAGCCTTCAGCTTTGAGTGTAATCTCAACACGAATCTGTACAAGGCAGAGCAATCCATGTTCCAAACAGTATTGGTATCATTGTCAAAAAGAGCAAGGGAACATGCCCAGCAGGAAAGCAACCTAGCTTAGAGACAGGCAGTGGTTTTTCAAAACTTCCCTAGAAGTGCTCTATAACTGAATGGAGTGTTGCAAAATACAGTAGTGCGGTTGAAGCTCATTACTTGTTTGTAAAAGCAAGCAAGGTGACAGAATTGTTGCAATCATTCTGTGTCATGCCTGGATCCTCAGGCCTACCAACAGCCTGTGAGCAGGCAGTTCTGCATGCTGGCCCCAGGCAGCCTTCATTCCAGGTGGTGTTTAATTTTTCTGATATGGAAGTGCATCTGGTAAGAAGTGGAGCGGGACAGCTGGCCTGCTGGTTGTAGAAGGCCAAGGAGGATCTCTGCTGATGGGACAGGAGTTTGCTGGCAGCCTGCCAATGAAAAGATGCTTTTCCATTACCAGTCCTCTGTACAATTCTGTCCCTGAGGTGAAAACTAATGCTTGAGCAATAAAAAGATAGGGGGGGGAAAAATCATATATGATGCATTATAGACTTACACCACAATAATTCAGGATAGACATTTTTTCTTATGATTATTTTTTTTATTGATTATAATCTCATTTTTACCAATTTAATGAGCTCAGTGGCTGAAGCTGTAAGAGTGAATAAACCTGTCAATAAAATATCAGATTGGTCTTTGTGATGCATACATCCCAGCCCTGTGTAGACAAGCAGTAGGCTTTAGGTATCAGCAAATCTGTTTTAACATAAATTGTTTACTGGCTTGGGATTTGCATTTCTAGAAGTATGAATGATTTCCAGTAATACAGCCCTTGATTTGAACACTTAATGCTTTGCCTTTTTCTCCCCATTGTAGATCAGGTGTTTCTGCTTTCTTAGTATAAGACGGGGGTCTACACCATGCAAAAAACTACTTACCTAACTGCTTTCTATCTTGAGCTCTCTTTAAGATGTGCAATTGGAGAGTGATGCTACTAACACGCTTATTTATAGCTTGTTCAAAGGGAAAAGTTACGCTTATTATGTTCTGAAAACCCTTTAAAAATTTCATGCACTTCATACTTTGAATTCTTTTGTGCATCCCTTCACCCTTGTCTTTGCTACCTATTAACTGATGTGCCGTTGAAATTCATAATGGTTTCTTTTTTTGTCCACCCTCACTGTGGAATTCACCTCTAGGCCAAGGCAAGATCTTTGCTGTTTTGTTGTAAAAGAAAATGACCATGTTGTATATGATGCCAATAATACATTTTCTACATGTTATTTGAATAGTGCAATCCATATGATGAAAAACACTTGCAGTCAACTTTTTATTAGTCAGCTTAGTTTCAGATTTTCAGATGCATTCTGTTTCCCTAAATACAGAAGGCTCATACCAGGCATCTGCATGAGGTCAAATTAATTGGATGGTTAACATGGTGTTAACTTTTTTTTTCCCCTAAATCCTGCAGCTCAGAAGCAGTGTAGTTCATATGTGTGTACATGGTTAACTTCCTGCAGAATGCCCTCTTTATAGGTTAAGTTCATTATGCTGTAGCTGTAATTTATCGCCTTTGCAGAGTGGATACTAAGTTGGAGTAAGTAGCTCTGACCCATCAGCTGTTGCCTGGCACTGGTCTTTCAATCTTGGTTAGGTGACATCTTCTGAATCCTATAACTGCTTCTACTTAAACTGGCGGGGCAGCTCCTATTGCCTATGCAATGGCCGTACCTCAGCAGAAGGTGTTACAAGTTTCAACTCGGCAGTGGGCAAAAGAAACCACTTCACAGAGCAGTGGACAAGAAAAAAAAAAAAACAAACAGGTTTTTGATGGGTTTTTAGTTTAATTTCAGAACTTTGGACTTTAACTATGCCATCCTTCCTAAAAACTTAGCATCTTGCTGAAACTCAGTTGTCTTATAGAAAAACTATTTTGTCTGAATACATGTTTTAGGTAGTGAGGCATGTAGATATCATTTTTCAGCCTTTGATTTTACTTGTCTTGGTATGAGGCCTATCCAAGGAGTCTTTTTCATGTTAATTTCTGTTTCTCTGCCCTGGGACTGTGTTAATTCTACAGTTATTTATAGGAGCAAAATTTCTGGGATAAACTGTCCTATCCTTTCAGGTGGCGAATAGTATTGCAGCCTTGATTAAATATAACTAATGTCATATTTACCTCTGAATGTACATGGGAGGAAAGTTTTGATTGATACTTACAGACAGCAAAGAGGCAAGAAATACTTATCTAGTTAATAAAATTTTTCAAGAATGTACTCACAGGAATAAGAATAGATAGTAACACAGTACAGATGGTTTGTGAGGCGCTGATGCTTATTCCTATGTGTATCTTTTATGGGGATTCATAGCCAGGAATGTATCTAAATATGAATGAGGAACACAACTCATGTAGAGATATTTAAGTTTTGAATATTCTGGAAACTTAAACTTTTTGTGTAGATATATCTACTTCATGTTCTCAGCAGATTAAATGTGAATGTGTGTAGAGAAGGTATATATTGCTGTTCTTGCTACCTTGCCACTTTTACCCATACAAGCACAGATGCTTTTTGGTATGCTAGAAAAGTTAAATAATATCTTTATTTTAGATGTATCTATTATTGCTTCTTTGTCCTATCTTAGTTTTCCACCTAAACATCTGAAAAGGATGTTCTTAGCTAAAACTTGTTTTTTTTCTTTGAGTAATAAAAAGCACTCTTTGCCCTTAGAGCCAAGAAGTTTTTTCTTAGTCTATTTTCTTGTACAAACAATGCTTCCCTCCAAGGCCCTTGGCAGTCACTCAGCCTTTGTTACAATTCTTTCTGCAGCGTAAAGTGAGGATAATTGCATCACTAATTGCACCTTCACAGCAGTGTGGTAAGAATTAGCTAGTTACAGTTTGCAAGCTGCATTTATGATAACATGCATTATTGGTTCTAGCCTTATTCTCATTGAAGTCAATGGCCAAAATTATGTAAATAGCATGGCACTCTTCAGCACCCTGCCAAGGAAGAAGAAAAAAAAAAATAAAATCCATGAAGGCATGAAACTATCAAGGAAATAGAAGGCAAAAATTAAAACCAGGATAATTCCCTAAATTGTTGTCAGGATTCTGTGAATTGTGGCTAATATCATGTTGCATCTGTGAAATTTGCTACTTTATTTCTATTAAAGTTTAATAAAAGGTGGTTTGCTTATCTTGTGAGCTATATAATTATACTGGATAATCTAAGAGACTCCAGAAAGCAATGAAGAGCATAAATTTAAGTGAAATAATCTATACCAAACTCTTTCATGCACCTTTCTGTAATTCTAAAAATATTTGCAATAATTCCCCTAGCAAATAGAAGATATGAAGAATTAGCCTTGTGGAAAACAAACAGGCATTGTGTATATTCAAATGATGTTTTTTGATACATGATCTGCAGTTCTTCAGCAATAGCCTTTATATCATCTGCAAATAATTGAGCTAGATTGATCCTTATAAAGCTGAAGACAGTCAAAAGAGGAAAGTCCATGCCTCTTACTGTATTGAATCCCACTGCAGTTGTCTACAAAAAATAAAAACTTCTTTCCTGTAGTCTTGTATTGCACTTTGCACATGGCAAGGCAATGTAAGTAAAGGTTAGGTGTTTGTTACACCTGAGCTAAAAACAATGAAGTTGGTTGAAGCTGCAGTTATGACTGTGGTGGGAGCAGAACTTCACACTTCTGGTGAGGAGGACAGGTGCCTTTTAACTTCCTCTTTTTTCTTGGTATTAGGCTGCTGGAGCACAGCTAGCCAAGAAAATACTCAGTAATACTGGGCATTTTCCCAACAGCGCACAAAAAAAATGCATGTTCTCAGTCATTATTTGCTGAGGAAATAACTGAACATTATCCTAACTTCTGGTGAAGGACAGTTTTGAAGTACTCTGTAATACAAAAGAACAAGTTTCACACAGCCTAAAATAAAATCAGGTGTGTTAATTGAGGAATGAGGCACCAAGTCATTAATAGAAGGAAGCACTTTAACCTGTTATGAGAGATAATCTTGAGCATTTGCAGCAGCTTTATCTGTCAAGATCTTATCTTGTAGCACAGCAAAACCTTCAGTCAGTTTTCAGGAGTATTTATCTTTATGAACAGATGCCACAGAACTATGATATTTAGTTTGACAGATTTGGTTTTTGTTTTGTTTTTTTTTTTTTTCTTAAATAAAATGACTGCTCAGTGTTGTGTTCACTTTTGCGTCAACTATCCTGTATGCTTCAGAGTAAAAGTATATATGTGTATATATATATTTTAAATAAAATACGTAGGTATTTTGTTTATAAATAATATTTTATACATAAAATCGTATGTATTTATACATATACATATATGTATATAAAACAGTGTGTGTGGGGGGAATGCATTGTCTTAGAAATTAAGATCTTTCCCTGGTTGATGGGAGAAGGGAAAGGAAGTATCACTGACATGTTAGTAAACTGAGTACTATTAAAGGTACAAACCTTATGCAGAACTGAGATAAGGAAAAAATTGATTAGAATATTATTGCAGGGCAAGCTGAACTGTTGTGAAGCATTCAACCTCTCTAATGCTGTAAGAACAGATTAATTTTGTCAATTAAGAAGCCACACCACAACTTAATACAGTCCAAAATATACTGGGTGTATAGGTCAAAAATAGGGGATACGGTGGCTGAACTGCTTCATTAGAGCTGACCTGCTGAAACCTTTGCAATCAGTCTAGTCTCATCCAATGTTTTCCCGCTATGAATACATTCAGTGTTCATTGCTGCGTCAAGTTAATTTAGACTATATTTCAGTAAGAGGATAGACTAATATTCCCTTATCAATGTTAGATATAATACAAGATGAAGCCCAAAGCTGCAGTTCTTAAGTCTCTGGTACACCAACCCACTTTTACTTAGCCTCCTTATTACTATCTGTACAGGTCAAGGCACTCATCCTACCTGACCTTCAAGGCAGAATGGTGGGCGCTTGTCTGAGATCAAGGGATGCAGCTCTGGCTGGGGAGTCTGCACCAGTTAACCCAGTGGTGGCTGATCTCTCCTCCCAGGCAGACCTGCTGAAGGGAGAGGCTCCAATGAGGACCTCAGACTGAAGGAAGTGTCAAGACTTTTCTCCTAGGGCAGGGATAAGTGGCAGACCTGCTTGCAAATGATGTGCCCAGGTGAAAGACCTCCTGCAGCAGGTGGTTGAGCTGCAGGAGGCAATAAGGAGGCTGGGAAGGAGCTAGAGAGCTGGTTCCAAGTGTAGTCAGCATTGGACCCACAGCCCATGGCCAAACAACCAGAAACTCACCTGTTGGCACACGGAAGGGAGGGGGCTGATAATGCAGGAAAGTGGAAGCTTACAGTGGCAAGGACCAGCAGGAGAAGATGACTTCCCCTGAAGCTGGAGGTACCCTTGCAGAACCATATCACCACTCCTCAGACTGAAGTAGAAAGATGAGATCTATCAGGAGAAATGCAGGAGCTGAGTAAGATAGCCTGATCTGCTCCCTGTGCAACAACCAGTACAACTAAGGAAAGGCAATGGGTGACAGCAGTAGGTGACTCCCTCTGAAAGGTATGGAGGCACCCCTTTGCTTACCTGACAGACCCACTAGAGGTGTGCTATTTACCAGGGGCTCATATCAGAGATGTCACCAAGAAACTACCAAGCCTTCTACCAAGCCTAATTGATTATTATCCGCTGCTGTTGTTTCACAGGAGGACCAGTGGTATCACCAGGAGCAGTCTGAGGAGTATCAAACAGGATTATAGGGCCCTGGAAGTGACAGTAAGGGACTCTGGAGGGCAGGTAGTTTGTATTTTATCAATCCTCCTGGTCAATGGGGAGGGTTTTGAAAGGGCCAGTGAAACCTGGCAAATCAGCAAATGGTTACAGGGCTGGTGCCACAGCCAGAGGTTTGGCTATGTAGACCATGAGACTTGCTTTGAGAAGTCTGGTCTACTGGAGGCTGATAGGGTCCTTCCCCCATCCATAGGAGGGGGAGAATATCTTTGATCATAGGCTTGCCAAGCTCATGAAGAGGGCTTTAAACTGAAGTTACCAGGGCAGGGGAATTTCAATTTATCCCACACCTACCAACTTAATGCTAGTACCAGCAACAGGTAACCAGAGCGTGGAGAAGGATGACAGGTCAGCAGAAGAGCACCTGCAGTGCAGCACTAAGGAATTTCAGTGAGGAAGTCAGCTTAATCAGAGGTCTAACTAAAATACCTCTGTACAAACACACATAACGTGGTGAATAAAAAAGAGGAATTAGAAACATGCACACACCTGCAGGGTTACGATCTTATTGGCAACATGGAGACATGGTGGGATGGCTCCTATGACTGGAATGTTGGAATGGAAGGATACAAGCTTTTCAAGAAGGACAGGCAGGGGAAATAAGGAGGGGGTGTCATCTTCTATGTCAAGGACAATCTGCAGTGCATGGAGCTCTGCCTGGGGATGGATGAGGAGCCACCCAAGCCCTATGGGTCAAGTATCTGCTTGGTAGAGAACCATGCGATAAAGCTCTGGGGGTGAGAGGGGCCCAAGAAAGTTGCTTAATTTTCAAGGGATTGCTTCCTCCAAGGTTGGGAGCAATGCTGGTGAAGTTCCCACTGACTGGAAATGGAGAAACACCATTCCCATTTTAAAAAAAATGAGTAAAGGGAATACTCAAAGAACTATAGGCCTGTCCATCTCTGTGCCTGTTAACATATTTAAAACCTGTGAATTGATGGGGCTTTTTTTGTTTTGGTTTGGTTTTTTTTTCCTCTGGTGCCAGCTGGTGCTGAAAGGTCACCTTTCTCCCAACAGTGAAGTTAAGTGCACTGGGAGTGACTTCTAATATGTTGATTTTTGATATGAAAATGGATGATCTTGTGCTCTTGTAAGTGGAAGATAGACTTTGCTGTGAGCAAAAGTCCTCTTTGGTAGAAAGAGCTTGATGTTTCTTCCTGAAGATCTGCTCTAATGATCCTTTCAAGTCTTTCCAGGGATGAGGTGATTTCTGCTTGGATCACAAATTGCTGAAGACAGTCAGCTCTCTGGATTTCTAAAAAGTGTATTTCTAGAAAGAATTATGTGAAATAATAGGTAAAAGGTGGCTAGCTAATACTGGGTGACGAAAGACTGTGGTGATTCTGATGCTGTAAAGAAAAGTTTTGAGGTCTTTTGTGGCTGACATCACCTCTGTTAGCCTACTTGGCTAGCCCATGTTCAGAACGCACCTCTAGCCTGGTTTACAGCCTTGCATAAAACATGTAAATTTGTGTCAGGTGGCTAGTTTACACAAATACACTGGACAAGCAAATAATGAGTTTTTTTATTTATTAAATAATTTGCCATTAAATGAAATGTAGCCGTGTTTTAATGAAGCAAAAGCTCAGTTCTGGTGAAGGCTGAAGAAAATCCAGTGGTTCTCTGTCTTGCCTGTAGCTGTTTCCAGGGTTGCTTGGTGGCTATTTCAGGCTTGGGAGCTCTAAAACTCTTCTGATGAAGAGCCCAACTTCTCTCATCAGAGAGGCTCGTTCTTCGTGGATTTGGTCCTTGACATTTAAATTCTTTTTTTTTTTTTAATCTGAGGGGTGGACTACTGCAGAGTCCTTTTTCAGGTATACTTGAATTGTACTCAGACTGGAGCTAGCACAGAAAATAGCAGTTTACTTAAATGCCTTCTGAGCAAGCTTGATGGTACCTACAATCCTCAGGCTACACTGGTAGTTTAGCGGCTGCAAGATGATGCTTACCGTGCTACTTCTGCCTTTTGCAAGTCCTGAATGACTTCACTGATACATGCTGTGTTTTCTTGTTTTATTCTGCTTTGCCTGTTCCCTAGAAGGAAGATCATGAGATGCATGAGAGCTCGTTATCACCAGTGTTATTGTTCTGGGCTGTTCCTTTTCTGTAGTCCTTTCATCTGTCTTGGAGATAACTGGATTTGAAGCTTTCCCTATTTGCCAGCCTGTGTGGATTATGCATTTACAGAGTTCTAATAGGATTTCTCATAGCTGAAATATGATAGCAAAAAGACTCTTCTCTCAAAAAAGAATTTGTTACTGATTTTGTTCATGGCATTGTACGTAGAGCTTAAGAAGGACAATCACTTCATTTTTAAAAAAACTGTTAGCACATCTGTATTGATCATATTGTGCAAGTGGAAAGGGAAGATTCTATGGTAATTGTACAAGTCTGGAGGCTGGAAAAACTGCACCTTTATCATTTGTTCCATGGTTATTCAGTTTTGAAACTGAGAAAAAGAAAGATGGAGATACAATGAAGAATCAACTCCAGTGATACACTCTCTGGGGCTCTTTTTCAAGGCAGAATCCATTTTTCATTTTTAGATATGAGGTTATAAAGGTCTAGTAAATAGTTTTGCTAATTTTGACATAAGATAACTAAGGTTATATACTCCCCAGGCCAGAAATAATGTATAATGCTCCTTGGTCACTGCTTTTCTTTCTAGGGAGTAATATTATTTAAATAAGTGGCACTTGAAAACTGTATGTGAGAGAATCTGTGGTTCATGAAGCAATTTCTGCATCACTAACAAATATAGGTCTTCTAACTTAACATAAACCCTGTATTCAAGGAAGGAATGCAATGAGAAAGTGGCTTTTGATTCTTCTGATATGCAGAACAAACCTCTTACAGGGGGAAAAAAACTAGTTTGAAGTACTTCTGTTTGGGTTAGCAACATACGTTGTTTGCTGCTGCTTTTTGCTTTGGAGCTGGTGCTGTATCAGGATGTTTAACAGAGCCCTCCTGCTGTTGTTATAGTGCTTACTGCAATAATGTTGCATTCTGATTGTTTTTAAAGTTAATTCACAACAGTGTCTGTGTGTATGTGTCTCAGTGGGGGGAGTCCAGCCCTTGTGGATGGGTAGGACCTGATAAAACAGTAATGCATCCCTGAGGCAGGACCCTTTGCTCCTGAGCCTGCTCTGGGCCCTACTTAATCCTAGGGGTGTCCTCTACCCAGCAGCGTGATGGGTCCTTGTTAGTGTCTGTGGTGCTTAGCTGGGGAATAAAACAGGAGATACTAAGCCCACAAAAGAAAGCAGGGGTACAATACATGTACCAACCTAGTTTTTTTGTGTTGCTCTGTGCCAGCCAAATGTTGGTATGAATTAAAATAAATAAATATTTGATTATTTTTTTACTGAACCTGCTTTTTTTTTTTCATGTTATTCCAGCATAATTCTTCCTGATATAGCTTTGTATAAGGGAGTAGAACTTGTGTTAGAATTTTTTTGTCTCTGTCCTAAGGAAATGCTGGCAGACTGTTCTAATCTGGAAATATGTAAGCTATGCTGAATGAAAAATTATATGCTTTGAATATCAGGGTTGCTGTGAGCTCGCTATTTCCAGATCTCCATTACTGGAGATGTGAGGAAAGAGCAGATGAATCAGATTAACAGCACTGGATATCCATAATGCCTGGGGATTTCCTGGGCAGGTTTCTCTTTTGAATGAGTTCCTTGTCCTTCTGCTATTTCTTAACTTCTAGTTTCTCTTTTCCAAGAATGAGAAGCCACTTTCTAGTTTTCTGTGCTCCTCTCTGGAACCTATCCCTTTTCCTGGTACTGCAAAAACATTGCGTTGTACCTCATTTCAGAGCTCGATCAGGCTTATGCTGGGTAGGGGCTCATCCGTTAAAGGCTAGTGAATTGGCTGTGGGGGAGGGACCTCAGCTGAATTCTGCATTACAAAGCAAGAGAAGTTCAGCCTATGTTCAGATGTAATTAGTGTTTGTCTGTGTGTGTGTGTGTATATATATATATAAAGGTAGTCTCCAGTGTGATTTATTTTTTTCCCTTACTGTAAGTGCATAAGTATTCTAGATACAGCCTGTCCTTGAAATAGTCTCCACAGGTGTAGTTTTAACAGCTTATTTCCATTTGATCACTTTTTTGTTGTTTGGGGAAAACAGCAATGGCGTTTGTATCTGCAGATACAAACAATTAATCATTTTCTGCTGACATTAAATTTTCACTGATATCACAATCTGAATTTGAAAATTTTTCCTCAGCCTTTGATTATCCTAACACAACTACTATTTATTGAAGCTACTCTATGCTGAAGGGCCTTGCTCCTGTGCCTCCATGTGCCTTTGTTTCCAGTGTGTCACATGAGCCACTTCACTATGAGGAGGCACCACATGTCTCCTCAACAATTTATCGACATGTCTTAATATTACTTGGAGCCTTTCTGCTTTTGAAAACAGTGGCTGCTCTTTTCAGTTTGTCTTCTGCTGACTTCTTACAGAGATGTGGACAGAAACAAAATGCTTTTCTCGTTTCAGTAATATGTTGTTTGTGAGAATCCACCAAAGAGAGAAAATCCGCTTCCCTTAGCTCATCATTTGGTGTATTTTGGATATATTGTCAAGGAATAAATACAAATACTTGGCAGAACCCTGTTCTGTGATAGCAGAAATATTTTTTCATTTACTACTGAGTGTGTTCTTCAAACCAAAGCTCTGTAGTCTTATGTTATTAAGGTCCCTAAGCTCCCTCTATCTATTTGGCCAAATAGTTAAGAGGTCAAATCTGAGAGACTTGTAAGTCTGGCTTTCCTGCTTTTTGATAAGACATACGATCAAATTGCAGGTGCATAGATGTAAAAAGGAGGAACCGAGTGAGTTAAAATACATGCCCACATAACCCTAATTCAGGGTCCTGGCACTGCTCCAGTACAGCTGCAATATGTACATTTCTCACTTCATGTTTAACTCTACTGCACAGGACTTACTTTCCCTCTCATCAAACCTTTTATTCATTGTGAGAAGGAACACCATGTCTGCTTAATTCTGCAATCCTCATTTTCCTTTGCATCTCTGTTCCTCTGGTGTTCTCTGTCAGAAAATGTGATACTTTGCTACCTTTCGTTATTCCTGTCCATCTGACTGCTGGCAGTACCTCGGGCAAAAACCTTCCTCAGTTGTAACAGATGCATTCTATGCAACACAGTACTGAAATAAGCTGTTTCTGTTTCCCTGAACATACTTTTAAAAGATTTTTGCTTTTAATCATTTATAGAGGATTTCTCCTTCCCCACCTCCACCCCATGAGATCACTGTTCCTTTGATGTTTCTTCACAGCACTGTGAAACTGCTTCATGTTATCTCCATGCTGTTTTACACCTACACCCCTCCCAATGAATGCAGATGACCTCTTTGCAGCTAATTGCTTTTGGCTTTTACCAGCTTCAGAATTGGTTGAGAGGAATGCACCAGGCTGTTGTGTGTATCTTGTCCCTGTGTATTCACTCTTTTGGTCTGAGTCCTTTTGCATGTGTCTCTTCTGCAAGGCAGAAGGTATGGTTTCCTAATGGTGGTCACTTTTCTCCCCCTTTGAAGCAACAGCACCCAGCAGTAAGAAAACATGACTAACATGTACAGATAAGTGTTTTATATGGTTTGGCAAATCATTCCTAACCTTTTTTATTAGCTTAACTGGTTGGGATAGCAGGGAAAAATAATGCTTTCAAGCTATCAGGGATGAAGATTTCATGAATGAGATTTACAAGAGCTAGTTTTACTCAATGGGATTACTGAGGGAGCTACTCCTCACCTGCAAGAGATGTAAAAGTTTTCTGGATTGGTTGTATATGCTCGGGAAAATGGCCAAAGCTGGAATGCTGCAATGAAGGTAAGATGGAAAGTCAACCTGGCAGCTACGCATAGCAGCTCCTGGAATATGACTGATAGGCTACAGTAGTAAGGTATAGTATTGCAGATATCCCAGCAACCTGTGCCTATGGGAAACCTTCCCAAGGGGGAAGAGAGGGACAAGAATCCTATTGAAAGAATATAAGGAAAAAGAGCCTGGCCTGACTGCAAGAAACTTTCCATTGCTGTCTGTTATTTCATTGATACATTTGCCAGTTAATACATGTGCACTATAAATAATGAGACCCATCAGTCTTCCACAATGTTTCTAATAGATACTCTGCAAAAGATACTTAAAATGGGCAATTAACCTTTATTGCCCTCTTGGAGAAAGTTACTGTAAACATTCAGTCATAAAAAAGTGTAAATAGTAGATTTCCTTGCACTTTTTGAGCTGCCTGGTTGTCTCTAGAAAACGTTATAAAATTATTTTTGAGTATCCTGTTGCCTCATACACCCTCAGTTACACTTCCTGGAGGAAAAATTATTTTCTTTCCCACACTTGTCACCTTATAATATTTGCTGTACTATTTTGTTTGCCGTATTTCTCAAAATACAAGTTTGATAGCTCAATAGTAAAAATCATCAGCTAGAAACATCTGGGTAAACAATGTCTGAAAGAAAAGGCTTTTCAGTGTGCAAGTCATGGGCTCAAATTTTCAGACTGCTTTGTTTGAGTGCCAGGAGTTGGGAGTGAAGTGATGCAAGAGATACCTGAAGTACTGGGGGTTCTTCTTATTTTTGCTTTTGTTTTCAGACAACAAATACTTGTTCATTGCCTGAACTAGTGCTTTTCTCACCTTGGACTAAATCCAAACTATTTCCTGCTTTAAAAAGTAAGCCTATCAAATAGTCTAACTCAGACAATGAAACATTAAGCCATCACCCATTGAATTTTGCTATCGTGTAGGCTTAGCACCGTCACACTGCTTATAATAAAATATAAAAATAAAAAAAATAATTAAAAGTTTATCAGAAGAAGAGCATGAACTAAATAATGTCAATCCTAGAACGAAAAACAGAAGGATGTAGATTCTACATGATAGAACCAAAAAACTCAGAGTTAAATTGGGCATGCAAAATGGCATAAATACAGTAACCATTTTATCTTCATGGAGCTAAAATAGCATCATTCAGTGCGGGAGTGTTGCTGTGCTATGGGAGTGTGCACACAAATCAAGAAGGTGCCTGTCCCAAAATACGTCACTCCTATAAACACTAACTGTTTGGAATGATGCATTGGCTTAAAACATGAAGGTGATGTTACATGAAGCACTGTAGTGCTGCTGAAGCAGTAAATAGGAGAAAAAAAAATTCATCTGTTCTAGGCAGCTTTAATTCCCTAAAGAAAGCAAATATATAGTTCTCTGAAGCAAACGTTTCCAGGTGTCCCTCTTCGGATTTCCTGTAGGTGCCAGGGTCCCACAGGACACTGTGCTGTAACTTGCTGGGTACTGCTGTCATCTGCAGGCAGTGCTGGCTCAGACTGTGAGCAAGCACATAGCCTGTCCAAGTCATGACAGGCTGTTTTAGCCCTGACAACCAGCTAGAGCTGGGGGTGTAAAAAGATCTGTGCAGGAAAGATCTTTCTCAGAAACTGAATGTTTCCTTTTGCAGTTAGTGCAAGGCTTGTGAGTAGATAGTCATCCCCTGTGTTCATTTATCAGCCTTCATGCAATTGAGCAGGGAGACTGAAATACCCTTAAAATCCCAGAATGTGATGGAGTAATGGTTAATATTTCAGAAATATGTCTTATTAGTTCATACGAACTCAGACACTGTGTAATCATCCTATATGATAGGGAAAGCCAGGGCTTTCATCTGGATTTATTAACATGAACAGCTTATGGAAGAGTTCAAAAATATATCCCGATGTTTAAACATTTGAGCATATAACAGGACAGACACCTAACAATTCATAGCCTACTATAATCAACCTTGCACATTGTAAAACATAAAGCAGAATCCTTTCTTTTAAAGCGGTTGTTAAGTCTAGATCAAAGGTAGAGGATTATGCAGCATGCCCACTTTAAGAAGGTGCCATTCAAGAAGTTAAGGTAAAACTGCAAACACTAACACTTCATGCTTAGTCTTATCTACTATCTCTCTATTATGTGGAAATATTAGTGTTTACAGCCAGTCATGCCAAACTTCAGTCAGCTCAGATGAACAAAGAATAAAGGAACCCTTAAACTCCAGGCTTTGTGCTTTAAAGTGACTGTCTAGAAGTATCATTTTGTTACTCAGCATTTCTGATCACTGTGTGCTTGCAGTCTCTTACACTGTTTTAAACAAGATGTTACACACACCTGTCAGCCCTGTGAATCTGACCCAGGTATGAATAAGCACATAGTAGGTCTTGTGGCCTGGGTGCCAATAGTGAAAGCCATGATTGAGTTTGAACAAAAGCCAGCTGCTCTGTATCTGCTTCAAAAATCCTTGCTTGTTCCATGCTCTGTGTGGTTCCTGAGACTGCAGGGATTAAAAGGTACATAAATGTGGTATGACTTCATGTGCTCTTTGTCCACACTTACGGAGATTTTTGCGAGTCAGAACTAACCAGCTTGAATTCCAAGTTTCTTGGGGAGTTTGAAAGAGCAATAAATAGAACTGCTTTCTTGCTCCTGGAGAAATTTTGACTGCGCTGTTGAGATTTGGAGATGATGGAATGTGGCTTTGCCCTTTAAACAAAGTCACTCTTCAGAGTACAAGTACATTAGTAGGAATTCCTCCTCTTCAGTCCTTTGATTCTCTGTAGTTATCTGTATTTCCTCAAGATTTATGGTGCCTTCTGTAATGAGAGCAATCTTACATAATATATGCAGCCTTTGTACTTTCTAGACTGGAGCCCAATCCAGCTCTTAGTCTTTTGAAAAAACGTCTTTGTGTCTGCCTGTTTCTTTCAGATCCTGGGCTTTCAAAGCATAAAGACCTATGTTTTTGAAGACCTATATTTTTAATCGTCTTTGGCTGTATTCTTTCTTGATGAAGATCTGGTAAGCTTAAAAAAGGAGCAGATTGTGAACCAGATCTAGTCGGAAAACTTGGTGGGCTGAGAGCCTAAATATGTATATACATACTTAGTTCTTAAACTATGGAAGTAATCTATTGATACAGTAGTAAGTGTAAGGACTGCATAAATAATAGCTTCTACGTTTGGTATTATGGCTGATTACTGCTATCTTCTGTGATGATTCATTATTACAAAGCCTAATCGTTACAAGCTACAGTAGTGTCTCAGGCAACTTGGCATAATTACCCTGTATTTTCTTCAAGAAAACATAAAGCCTGTCTTTGTCTGGCAATTGCTGAGTAATTGCTGAACAGCTACATGTTTATGTGATATGAAATAAAAATTATACCATAATATTTTGGTCTTTTTTCCCTGACTGCCCTCACCCAGTGATCAGTTTCTGGTTTTGGTGTTGTTTTTTTTTTTTTTTCTGATTCACATGTGTTTTATTGGTACAATATATTGTGCTGATGCTGCTGAGTTTGTTGCGCCACATGGTTTAGCAATTAAGACCTAGACTTGAAAGATTAAGTACTCTCCCGTGGGATTCAGCGACTACCAGTCAGCAGTGCATTGGGTTCACTTGCAGTCAGGACTTGGGCCATGAAATGCACACTTTTTTTCTTGTGCTCACAATAATTGAAATGTCTGCTACTTTTGAAAGAAGTCTTCATCATTGTATTTGGTATTTAGGTGGCTCTCACTCAGTGTTTGGTGCAGTTGTTGATTGTTGTGTATGTGCTTTCTGTTGTTATTTTTGGTGGGAGGAAGTGTGTGTGTGCGGGGGTGTTGCATTGTAAGTGGGTATATAGAGACACTAATCTTATTTTTATTGGAAGTTTGGAAGTAGATGAGGCTCTCCAGATCTCAGTTGGTATCTTGTCAAATATGTTTTTTGTTGCTCTTCAATCTCGGGAACATTTTCTTTCACAGAATGGTGTCAAATCTGTCTTGCATTTTTCAGGTTATAAATTTTGTGGGAGCAAACTGCTGTTTCAGAGTAGCAAAGAAGCTTGATCCGTTATGTAGGGTCTATTTAAAAGTTACACTTCGTGCCTAGGTAGTGTACTTCATAAAATGTAAAAGATGAATATATGTGTATATTGGGCAGAATAAGAACAAAGAAAGACAAGAGAGGCAATGAATGGGTAAGAACGTTTGTGGGGTTTTGTACAGATCAGCTCATATGTCCCAAGGAGTTTCAGTTGGAGCCACAGTATCTGGGCAGAGACAAATGCCCCCAAATACGTGACTGGAAGCATCATCTCTGCTTGAGAGTATCCCCTAGGCTCCATGGGATTTTGCTCCAGTTAATCTCTAATTTGGGTATGCCATGTAGCACACTGCCCTAAAAGCTGATGATTCCTGATATATTTAGCAGATGTTTTTGGAAAACTATTTTCACTAAGGGAGCAAAAGATGGAGCACTTCATATTCCAAATACATCCAGTGCTTTTAAAGAAACACATGGGGCAAACAATAAACATTGCTCAAACACTGCTTTAGCATTTTTTGCAATACCTTAATACCACCATCTGGTGAACTGAAATTATGTTGCATCTTATTTGTACATTCTTTCATATAACTTAATGTGCTTGTCTGACAAGGTGCTGTGTTTTGATCAAGGAGCTTTGACCAAGGTATAACTTCTAAAATGCTGTGCACTTACCTTGCTACATTTCTGATCCTAGGTGGGTGCAATACAAAAGCAACTGAAATGCTCTTCTAGGTGGGATTTTGATGCCCTGTTAGCCCATTTCATGCTGCTGAGCCCCTCGAAGGAAAAATTGCAATTCCAATTGGAATCTAAAAAACCTTATTGCTGAATGGGTTGTAAGAGGTTCAACTCATGCAAGCTTTTTGGGTCTGACTGATTACTCTTGAGCAGTCAGTCTCAAGATACTTATTTAATCTTGAACATCCAAACCTTCTGAGATTCTTTAAGGGCATTCTAAATATCCCACATTGATTAATGTCATCATCATGTAAATTTATTCAACAAATGTTCTACGTGCTCTATTTTAATCACTTCATGTGGTGCCAAAATCCCCCTTTTTTAATGTTTCTTCATCAGTTATTGATCAATAGGGTTCCTAAACTGTGAAATAGCTCTCCCAGACTGTCATTCTGGTTCTGTTCCAGCTTAAACATATTTTTTGTTTGGAATAAAATATGATTATCCAACATCTTTAAAAAGAAATTGGACTTGACCTGAACCTGGCATTAGTTGCTGTTACTCCTGTCTCTTTGAATTGCATCCAATTCAAAACCAAGCAGCTACGGAGGACACTGGCAAGTGGAGAAAAATATATCCAAACAGTTAAATGTTATGCTCAGTTTTCCCTAATTATAACATTTCAAAATCCCATAGTATAAACTCTCAGACTAATGATTAATTGCTCTTCATTAGTAAATAGTCCAGTCGAAGAAGAGGATTTCTTTTGTGCTAACAGAATAAAGGGAAGGAAACCAATCATCTTGATTCTTATCCTGTGAGGAAGATTGTCTTTATTATGAATCAATTTGGATAACTTATTTTATTATTAACAAAGACAAGTTTAAGAGCAAGGAACAAATGGTGATAGCCCCAGCCTGCATGTTCACACTTTATAATCGTTATGTGCTATTCCTTTGATAATAATTACTTCTACGAACAGTAATGACTGTCCTTGTAGCAAGAAATCCTTTGCAACTAGAAGAAAAAGGCAACATATCCTCATGTGCTGTGACCAGAGGTAAAAGATAAAATCAGTCTTAAATACCCACTCTATAAAAGATATTTATTCTCTCGACTACCATAGGAGAAGAAAAAAGAGTAGAATAGAAAAAAGGAAGATTACTTTTGTACTGTTTACTGAGCCATCTCATTGCAGCATTTATAACTTATAATGCTAAGCTTATTTTTCTGTTAGGCATTGTGAGACACATTGTGAGAAGTTTACTCAGTGGCATTTGGGTTTGTCCAGCAAAGCTTGCTTCTAAAAACTGCTTATTCAAATTTGCTTAAAGTCAATGTTAAATAAAAAATTCCATTAGTTCAAACATATTGGAACAGTTGGGTATTATGGACATTCTTATTCCACAAACTTGTAAAGGAGGTAGCACTAACTAGAAAAACAAATTTGGAAACCTATGAGCTCTATAGGAAGGGAGGACTCTAAATTAGGTTTAAGCCATGGTCCAATAATAATATATAACAGTATGGATCCCTGTTTAGATATGCTTCCCCTCTTAAAAAAAACAACCAAACAAACCTTTTTTGTTTTTCAAATTAATTTTCTTTGAAACTTTATTTTCATATATTTCTAAGCAGTTTAAGGGGAGTTGCAATTGTCAGGCTAACCATGCTTTGTTTTATTATTTTGTATTTAGTTTATGAACCTTTTATTTTAACATTTTACTCCTTCCTAAATTACCTATACAGTTGCAAGTGTGTGTATGTTGTCTAATTGCTTCAGTAAACTACAATGCATAATTGCCTAGACCTCTGTTTTCATAATATTTTTTTTTGTCTCATTCTTTGCAAGTGGGAATTGCTCAACTGTCCATTTTGTTTCAGTAGAAGATGTTTTACTAAAAGATAGTTATGAATGTCCTCAGCCTAGGGACTATGTATTCTCTATTATTTGCTCTTTGGTAATATTGAGCTGCACTTGTATACTAAATGTAGGTTGAAGTGAAATTACAAGACCATAGAGAAATACTTTACACTGCCCTCTAACAGTTTCCCCATCCCCAGCAAATGCATTTAACTGATGTCACTGTTGCAGTGGGAAGCAGGATCCCACCATGTTGCAGAATCTGGAGAATTCACCTTTGTTTACCCAGCACTTACTTCATGTGGCCACAACATCCTGAGGAAGGATCTGAGAGGTGTAACCGCAGATGCGGTTACTGGAGGAAAAAGGAGCAGGAGTATGCGGTTGAATTTAGCTAGATCACAAGTGTCAAAGATTTAGTGTTTACTTCATCTTTCTTATGATGCTGAAGCAAAAGCCAGAGTGAAGGAGGTGATTTCAGTGGCATGTGGTACTTCCCCATGATAGATGTAGATCTTTTCATGGAAATAAAAGGGTCATCTCAGACCTTGGTGGCACAAATGTGAGTAATAGTACTCTTGCTCACCTATGGCAGCATGCAACTTAGCAAAGGAACATCATACATGTTTGTTGCTTAAGCAGCAAACAGCAACAATATAGAATAATATTTTCTTGTACTTGATCAATAAAAATGAGTATGCTAAAGGCAGTTCGTGTTAGCAGGTTAGGGAATGGGTTTGGTCACGTGGTTGTAATAACTGATATATGAGCTGGTGTTTCACGTGTTCTTTAAATGAACAGCTGAAGTGAGCCAAAAGCACCTAAATGTAATGTAATATGCCTTCTGCTAAGCTATTTCCACCCAGTTATCTGAGACAGAAAGCTGAAGGAGGAACATTGCTTGGGAGTATGACTACAAGGATGGGTAACCTCAGAAAAAGAGGACAATCCCATATTTTTCTAACCCCTGCCCAACAGGAGTGGGCAGTGAGGAGCTGCACCCAATGTCTGCCCCCAGTACATGAGTATACCAGCAAGGCTTGTTTACTAAAGGTGTGTGCTACCTACTGCTTACGACTGCACAGGAGAAATAACCCCATAAACCCCACTGTGGCTTGGCCTGTGAATCATCCAAACCTGCTATTGACATCTTCTCTTATACAGTAGGAACAAAGATAATGGGCTAAGAACCTGACCTTGCAGTAAGTGAAAGCCTTGCTTTTGCCTCCAGTGGGACTAAGGTTTGAACCAAGATTATTTTCCACTGCTCCTGTGTTTATTTAGAATGCTTCTTAAGATAGACACCCATATTTCCCTCTTCCTTTCCCTGCATAACAGTAATAAATGGGTAAAGGCAGCTGAAAACATAAAAGTAGGAAGGTCTCCCTGTAAGAGCTGGCATGTTTAGTGAGGTTATCCATGGTTTGCTACTACAGCCCATGACAGTGGCATAAGAAAAATTTGACAGAGGTAAAAGTGCATGAGGGAGTTCAGGCTTCTACCTGCCCTCCAGTATTTATCAAGTTTAAGCAAGTAATTAAGCAGTGGCACTGGGATTTATTCAATGCATGTTTTTGGGGTGAGATGGTATCCTTAGGTTTAAACCATGGTACTACTAACAGAATTATGCAACAAGGATTCTTTCCTTCTAAGTGAAACAAATGGTTACATGGCACTTAAAAGCACAGAACACAAAACAAGAGTGGAGGAATATCTACTGGTATAATACAGGCATTATAAAATATTATTTTTAAGGCACTTTATGTAGTAGAGTGAATATACCTGGGTGATATTGCTGCATATAATTCTTTCAGATTTGAATACCTGGTTTCAACCTTTAAAGGTTTTATATAGTGAATTTATGGGATACCAGAGGCATGAGTAGGCTCATTTACTCTGCACAATAAAAATGTAAGCCTTGAACTTCCTCAATGGTTTAACTTTTTTAATATTAAGAGATGAGAACCATGGTACAAAATAGCTTCATATGCTGCATTTACTTTTTAATACAAGTTAAAGAGAAGTATTGCACAAGAATTGCATGTTTTACAGGTTTGGTCTGCTTATACAGTCCTTGTGAGGACTTATGGTACTTGCTCCTCTCATAAATACATATTATAGTTACTGGTAAATGTAATGAGCAGTATTGTTCCAGGTTTTGAGTATTCAAGAATAACCACAAAGTTGTGCATTCAGTCCATTAACTGTTAGATTTTTATACTGTTCATGATAAATTTCAGGTTCCTTCTACATAATTAAATAATGAAATGTCCTGTTTTTAAAAAACAAAATTAAGACTATAAATAACAATGCTATACACTCATTTTTAAAAATCTTGAGAAAGCTTTCTGAAAACAAGTCAATAGAACAATTGAGCAGTTAATTGCTAATCTATTTTATGTTTTATTAAATGTTTAGTGTTTTCCTAATTCACTTACATAGTAATAGGTAATCAAGTAATGATCAGTGGCTTGTAATTTAAAAATAGCTTTATTGTATGGAACCTTGAAAGCTAAACAGGACCTGTCATCTAGATGGACAAAATATGAAACATGTAACCTTTTTTCCATGAAACAGTAATTGTTGTGTTGGTAGCTGGTGTTTGACTTAACATTGACAATTTCTTTCCAGTGTGCTGTTCTCAGCACCTCAAACTTATTTTTGTACATTTTTTTGACTCCTGTGCTTTAAATTTTATTTTTTTTTTCCTTGTGGCACTACTATAGGTGTAAAACTTAAAATACTGGAATCTACCCAACTTGACTTTTAAGACGGTACAGGGGAAAGACGTACAAAATTTCTGTTGTTTAGAAAACCAAATAATTATTTGAGCATGGATCTCTCAGGCATGGCCAGGCTGTACCTTTGTTTGCAACAGGGCATGAGATGCCATCTAGTAAAGATCTGAGGGACTGTGTCTCTACATGACTCTAATCTCAANGGGGAAAGACGTACAAAATTTCTGTTGTTTAGTTGTTAGGGGTTGTAGGCAGTAGTGAAGAGCAGGATGTGTGTTTGAGGAAGCAGTGAAGCAACACGAGTGAAAGACTATGGTTTTGCATCTGTGCTAAAGTCTTTAAGGAGTAACTAAGTCTTCCAAGCACCATAAAGCATGGAGTCGCAGTGGTTTTTATTGAAGAGATGAATCTCTTTTATTTTGCCAATTACATGTTAGGTGGACCAGATGTGTGTGTCTGTGACAGCCTGATGGTATGTCTTATGTGTCCTTGCTTGCCTGTACTTGGGTGGTCATATTGGTGTAACTGAATATCTAGTAATAAAAAGAGCATGCTCTGAAATAGCCAAGATGACTGGTTAGCTTGCAAAGGCACTCCAGAGAAGTTTTACACTAAAAGCTTTTTTTTTTTTTTCCCCACTGTAGGCAGATTTCCTCCTGAACTGCCAACAATGAGGCTTTAAACCA
The DNA here is from genome assembly GCA_013398155.1 of Pedionomus torquatus. Classification (NCBI taxonomy): domain Eukaryota; kingdom Metazoa; phylum Chordata; class Aves; order Charadriiformes; family Pedionomidae; genus Pedionomus; species Pedionomus torquatus. Next base: position 4,229 of record VZRU01015695.1, on the reverse strand, counting down.
TCAGCCTACAATCTATTTGCTCAGGAAAACACAAATTGGGAGTCCAATTCTGGAAACTGACAAAGTCAACTGACATGTTATTCTATAGTTCACTGGTTTCTCAGGTAGCTATTTACATGAGCTGGTAAAGGAGATAATGCCCTGTGTGTGACCCCATACATCCTAGTGTCTGTGTGTTTTCATGTGACAAATTTCATGTTTTAAGGAGGCTTAAAAAAGCAAGGCTTCTCTTAAGTAGCCTGCAGCACCAGATGTGTGGCCAATTAAAGTCTCTGGAAATAGTCAAAGTCTTTGACTTCAAGTGTGAAACCTACTGAAGGTGGCTGAAGTCATTTGACTGGCAAGACCTGGCTAACTGTAAGGTATTTAGACGTGCCTTTCCATCCTCAATGAGAAGCTTCAAATAATACTTGGGGAGCATGGATTTGTAAGCAGGATGGCAATAGATGCATCTAGAGGTTATCTTAGTTTTGAAGCTATTACCTTAACTTCTCAGATGCTCCTGCTTTTATCTCTGTCCAGTGGGAGGAAACAGAGATAATTAACTCTATTTAAAGCTCATCCTCTAGTGAAAAATTACGTTGTCATTCTGCTAATTCAAAGGTATACAGAAGAAACCACAGAATTACTGATTATGACAGGAATGAGCTGGAGATGTTTCCAATTTCCTGAAGTATTTGTGTCTACATCCTTTAAATATGAGTATTATAAGACTGAGATAAAATGCTTTTGAGGAGGGGAAAAGAAAGCTCAACCAAAATAAACAACAACAAAAGAGAACACCAAGGAAACCAACAACCCCCAAATGGGTTACTACAATGCAGAAGAAGAAAAACTTAAGTAGGCCACTGAAAAGGGCAAGAGAAGAATCAAAATACGCCAGTGGCATTAACAAATTCTCAGAGTAATCTGTCCTCCATGCAGGGTTCGCGACCTTACTACGGAAGATGACAAAACATATTTAACATTAATTGAATTGCAAACTGTATAAGTCAGGATACTTATTAATCTGTGACCAAGTAACTTTGTTTTCCCTAGCTATAATACTAAATAATAATCTTTTACTTCACAATTAAGTAATCACTCTTTGCAAGTGGCAGGTGGAATATAGAAAAATGCAGAAGGGGGATGTACAAGCTAACAGCAGTTGACTTGTGTATGCAATATCTGTGAATGAATATAACAAATTAGGTGACAATGAATATTAACCAGTTTTGACATTGAGTTGGTTGAGGAACCCCAAGAACAATATACCTTTGATAGAAGTGTGTGTTTAGTCATACTGAAAATTAGGAAGATGTACTCTAAAATTTTGAATTGAACCAGTTTTTAATAAGCAAGATATGAGGAAAAGGTTTGGACAATTTACCCGATTTAAAAACAATAGGATGAATCTGCTGGCACTCTGAGGATTTCCGTTCTGTCACTTAGTGCTGGACCCAAATACATTCTTCACTAAAATGCTCTTGCTTTGAGCAGCAAGCAAGGCTGACCTTCCTTCTTATAAGTCTACTCCACTGGTGATCTTCTAATTCAGTGACAATGTGGTGCCCTTTGGAGTATCTTTGACTTAAGTCTCTTGGCTTAACTAGTCACAGGTAGATAGCACACCTGTGCCTTACAGAAGGAGGCAAAGAAGCTTGAGTTAACCTGCAAAGGATTTATACGAGTATTAAACTTTCTTATGTGCATCTTTCAACTTACTTAGCTCTGACTGTCCCACCAGGTGCAGGACCATCATAAGGGTGTAAGGAGCTTATTGGAGTATCTGCAGTTGTGTGTGATGAAGAAAGCCACTGATGCACGGGTGGCTGCATAGACATGAGGAGAAAAAATAATTTAGAATGTGACAAGTTGGGGTACAAATAGTGTTTTTACAGGACAATTCCTGGTAAACTGTCACTGATCTCAGAGCATGACTTACACTGAAATTTTGGTTTTCCCTGGCAGCTTGACTAAAACTAGAGCAAGTCTTTTATTAGTGCTCTAACAGTGGAGCATGAGCCCTGACACTAGAGAGTATTCCATAATCAAGTTACTGAATTATGTTTTTTCAGAGGGGGGAGCAAGATAATGGAAATTGTTTAAGAACAATTGTGGTTTAGTTCTTGTATATGCTCACTTGTATTCTGAAGAATTACTTTACTACTGCTTTGTTGCCTTTTTATAACTAAAATGCAAAGGACTAACTTTGTTATATTGTGATGCAAGTAAATAATTTTGTTGCGACCTGAATGAATAGCAGAGATCTATTATTACTGGCACTGTGGTCGAATGTGTGGCAAAGGAAGACTGCTGTTAGCAAAACACCACAGAAGGCTTTAGTTTGTTTGTGGCACCTGAAAACTGGTCTTGCCTATCTCTTGCTTTTGAAGATGTGGAGTTGCTTATTTTAATAATGCTGACTGTGCTTCTTTCAGTCTGACAAGCTGTGTAAGCTAAGGGAAAGTAAATTAGAAGTTCTGTATTTGAACTGTCATTGTGGCTTAAGTTTTTGTTTTCTTTTAACCTACACTTTCAAAGGAAGGAAACACCAGAAGCCTTGCAATGTAATATGCATAGCTGACCTTTTGAGTTCCGGATTGCATCAGGAAGGAGGAAAGTACTTCAAGGTACAAAAGCGGAAGGTCAGAACAAGGTCTAGTAATTCCAGCACTTTGAGCCACTGGAAATAATAAATACTGCTGAGATAACTGTGTAGTGCTGCAAGAAAAAATAGAAGAAAAGTGCAAATATACCCTGAACCATTAAAATATTAGAGCAGTGTTTTCAGCATCACTGTTACACTTTTTCATTTCTATTGAACTGTGAAGCCGAGTACCACAAGTAAATGCCAACTGTGACAAATACATAAAACAATAAGAGAAGGAAATGAATACCAAATGGTATCATCCAAAGCTATTAAACAGGAATCAGACAGCTACTGTGTTCACTGTGTCCAATTCACTGCTATGCACTAGTTCTGATAAGCAATTTATCAGCATCTCCTCTGTCATGGGTAGGACAAAAGGTAGTAAATGAAATCATTGCCCTCTGGATTTGCAATTTGTGTGTGAAAAGCAGGGATTAAAGGCACTTGGGGTTTCTTTTGTTTGTTTTGTTTGTTTTTTGGGTTTTTTTTAACAGTAGAAGTAAAATCCTGATTATTTTTTTAACTGAGGTTTGTGGCAAAACTTCTGTTGATGTTAACTTCACTACTGTGTTAAAATAGTAATACCTCATGAGGCCTCTTGTACTGCCAATACAGAAATGTGGAACAAGGCAGTTATTTTCCCCAGAGAACTTGCCATCTAAACAGAGTGTGAAATAGATGGTGTGCTAAAAAGATTTCATGTAAATGATATCTTTGTAGTGAGTAATTCTGGGGCTCCAGAATCCAGAAAGCAGCAGGGGGAGAGAGAGAGAACAAACATTCACGGCAAAATATTGAAGCAAAGACATCTGCAATGGGTTGGGAATTAATATGATCTGGTTGGGTCTTTTCTGAGAAGTTGCACCATCCCTCCCTCGCACAGCCAGCTGGCAAACCATATGGGAATGTTGGTAGTGGGGTTCAAAGGCTTGTTTAGCCAAGCACCAAGTTTTGTGGGGCACATCCAGTGAGTATGTTGTAAAATTTCATTTTAATTGTGTATTACCACTTGATAGGGTGGGTGTGGGAGCTGCTTTTCTCAGAGAAGAAATGCTTGCTGTGCTGTCCTGTTGTGTTACAGGGACCGTGATGACAAACAACTACTTGGAGTGAAAAGGGGAGTGCTGTGCTCCCAGCAGCAGGACCACAGAGAAACATTACTGGAATTACCAGTTACCTCATGTCCCAGTTTTCCCCAGCTTTTCCTTTCGAGCTGTTCTTTCCCTTTCTGTAGAGGTTGACAGTCAGAAGCATTCTTGCAATGGCCTGGAGCTCTGTCCTGCTGCACTGTAGGATTAGAAAGGAATTAGCACTTTTGGACTGGACTGTTTGGGGTTCAATAGGTTTTCTGCCTGCCTTGCAGCTGGAGTGCAGAGAATCAAGATTTCAGATGTTTCTTTATAGTATAATAAAACAACACTTCTTGTAGCTTGCAATTGCTAAGCAGAGTAGAGAAGTAATAGCCCCGTTGTTTCCCATCATGAATGAGATTTCAGACTTTCTATTTGATCTCTTGCCAGGAAGGGACAGATGTCTGTCTGTCTAACAGAAGCAGTCATACCGAGGTGTTCTGTTCAGTCCCGCCCCACCGCACCTC
>VZRU01015694.1:505129-530244 GCA_013398155.1 Pedionomus torquatus | reverse complement strand
CCTTGTCCATATCCTGGGTTGCCAGGTCTCCTGTTTCCTTCCAGAGAAGGCTTACAGCCTCCCTAGTATTGCCTCTTTCCCTGACTTATCTATAGAAGTTTTTCCTATAGTCTTTGATGTCCTTGGCCAGATTTAGTTCTCCCTGGGCTTTTGCCTGCCTGATGTGGTTCCTGGCCACTCGTACAGTTTCTCTATATTCCTCCCAGTCCACCCACTCTCCTGAAGTCCAGGGGAGCGAGCTTGCTGCACACCCTCCCCACTGCCCTAAGAATATTGAATTCTATAATTTCATGATCACTACACCCAAGGCTACCCTTCAACTTGACATCGCTTACCAGCCCCTCCTTGTCAGTAAGGACAAGATTCAGCATGGCACCTTTCCTCATCAATTCCTCAACCATTTGAAGAAGAAAGTTGTCATCAACACATTCCAAGAACTTCCTGGATTTCTTGTGCCCTGCTGTGTAGTCCTTCCAACAGATATCAGGGTGGTTGAAGTCCCCCATGAGGACCAAGGTGTGTGAGTATGACGCTGCTCCTATCTGTCTATAGAGGGTCTCATCTTCCTCTTCGCTCTGATCAGGTGGTCTGTAGCAAACCCCCACCATAACATCCCCTGCCCCTGTGCTCCCTTTAACCCTAACCCATAAGCTCTCCATCAGGTCTTCTGTTCCCAGGTGGAGCTCCACACATTCTAGCTGGTCTTTGACAAAGAAGGCAACACCCCCTCCTGACTTGTCCTGCTTGTCCTTCCTGAAGAGTTTGTATCCCTCCATTCCAACACTCCAGTCATAGGAGCCATCCCACCATGTCTTGGTAATGCCAATTAAATTGTAGCTCTGGAGGACTGTGTACGTAACTCCTCTTGCTTGTTCNATCCCACCATGTCTTGGTAATGCCAATTAAATTGTAGCTCTGGAGGACTGTGTACGTCTGGAACTCCTCTTGCTTGTTCCCCATGCTGTGTGCCCTTGTGTAAAGGCACTTCAGCTGGGCGGCCAATGGGGCTGACTTCTTAGCTGCAGTGGCTCCATTTCCATCATGTTGCAAAATTTCTGTAATTGCTACTTTATCATAACTTTCCTAAGTTATATAAGCAGGATAGTTTCTAACTCCTCCTGTTTGTTGCCATGCTGCGCGTGTTCGTGTAGAAGCACTTCAGTTGGTCTGTTGACTGTGTTGCCTTCTTAGAGGGGCATTCCAATGATCCAAGGCGTTTTGTGGCAGCTACCCCCTTGTCATCTGTTATCTCAGGAGTTTTTGGTCCATTTCTGCAGGACCTGAGTTTGACCCCCTCCCCCTTTGAGCCTAGTTTAAAGCCTTTTCAACAAGTCCAAAATCAAAGTCTTTCATCAGTTTTGTGGATAGAGTTGATAAAGACATTGGGTGACTGGCAGGGAAGGTACAAAGTCCTTATCACCTAAAAATATATTTGATTTTGAGCTAAAATCATGAACAATTTTCCAGTTTATGACAAGGTGATTAGTCATAACAAGGTGATAGTTCATAGAAGATTGCAATAGTAAAAATGAATGTGGAAGAAACATTTTCAGTCTGAGCTTTGTATGCAGTTATGATAATGACGCGTGAATGCTGAATGATAGCATTTTAAAAATTTGTCCTGAGATGATCAAAATTCTCTTTCTTCTAATTATAAGTGAGCTGCAGCTCTACAATGCTGATTATTTGAGTGAGGCAATCATTTTTCATTCTTACTCTCATTTTTTATTATTTTTCCTTCATGCAAACAGTGCAGCACAAGGACTTTGGATTTTTGCCTACTCTTCCTTCCCCTTGTCTCCTGCTGCCTGGTGCCCCCTATTCAAGGAATTCCCATGAGCTCTAAGCTGCAGATGCTTTGCAATGTGTAGCTAACTTACAAATGTTCTGGCATGTATTTTCAAGTTACACAGGCAGACACTCCAAAGAAAATCCAAATGTTATTTAGAGAGAAAGTAGGTAGCACATGCATTCTGGAGAGATATATTAATTCTTACAAAATTTTTGGTCAGCTTCATTTTTTGAGATGTAATGTAAAAAGAAAGGGTAGATGTATTGTCTGGGAAGCTTCCACATCCACTTCTTAGAAACTGAGATCTTTGACCATACTGGCACTAAAGAATATTGATGTGTTTTTAAGCAGAATGCTAACATTACTGTGCTGAGTACACAGAAGAGATGGAGAACTGAGCTGTATGATGGAAATTCCTGCCACAAATAATCTTATCATAAACCCAAATTACATTTTCACTATTATAATGGCTATCATATACATATAGATGAACACTTTTTCGAGCAAACACAAGTCATTTAAGGTTGATGGACCCTTTACTAATGATGAATATGTGGTGTGTGTTTTGGGCTGGACTATTGCATCACCAAGACATTATTCAAGAACAGTCTTGAAAACCTACATATATTTCTTAAGATCTGGAATAGGACTTGAAACCTAGAACAGAACACTTTTGATTCCTAATCAGAATTTCTTCTGTGGAATATAGTATGTTATACAATATAAATTCTGAAATGTGTGCTTTCTTCCATCTGAGTTAGTCTTGAAAAGAGTGAGCTATTAATTCTCTCCACATCAAGCTGCTGGTGGGAGTGCCTTTCTTCAGCCTATTTTCACCTCCCAAATTATTCCAGCAGCAAAATTGTCCACCATTTTGAATGCTACATTTTCCAAGCAGAATTCACCTTAGTTTCCTGTAGAAAATGTTATGCCATCCTTTCATGAAAAGATCATGATCTGGAGTGCAACAGTCCTGATGCTGATCAACAGCAGTGAGGTCCTTTGTGTATACAGTACGGTGTGTCCTTTCTGCCCTCTTGGGAATTCACAGCGGTTAGTTAGATTGAAATGTTCAGAGAAACCTGGAGTAAGTGACATTTTGATTGTGGTGGTGCTAGTTTCAATAAATTTCTCACTTATAAGTTATATTCAATGATAAGCACATGTATCCTCTGCTCTGTTAGTTATGTGCTGTTCTAGTTCTGTCACACTAATACAAAACTTCTCTTGTGCTGATTTTTGTTTGTAAAAACACTTCTGCTAAGTATTCACTGAATAAAAAGTTGCATTGAAAGTTCTGTTGATGAAATATCTCACACAGGATCACACTGTTTTAAACATGACATACACACATTTTCCACGTGACATCTGCTATGCAAAGTGCACCTGAATCAGCAAATCATAGTTTAAAAACTCTCAAAATTATACGGCTGCTCCTGTATGAAATGAAGAATACATAGTGAGACTGAATAGAAAATCCACCTCAGTATATATATAATCCTGACTTAGAGCATTGCCTAGCCTGGCCTAGCCTATTAACAGCACTTTTGCCATCCATTGGACAAAAGCAAACTAAGTGTGAGCCAAGCCATTTGTAAGGGAGAATAGCTACCTGAAAGGAATACATGATAACTCTGCATGGGGTTATTGTTCTGAAGCACTAGATGTGCGTATGGCCAAAGAGAAGGACAATGCACAGCCAGTAACTGATTTTTAATTCTTGTGTAAATATGTCTGTGAAGTTGAGATGGTACTGCTGAGGACTGACTCACAAGCCTTTTTTTAACTTAACAGGGTCAGCCAGGTACTTAGAAGTTCCCACCAGTCTTCTCCAGGGGGCATCATCACCAGCCTTTTCCCCATCTATGCTCATTGAGAGCTATGCATGTTCATCTCAACTGAAATGGGTAGAAACGTATCTGTGTTTAGGAGGTTATAAATTACAGCAGCTCAGAAACAAGCATTCTACCATGTAACATACTGCGATGTTGCGTTAATCTTCACAGTGAAGCTGAGATAGCTAGATGCAGGAGCTTTGTTGGAACTTGTAGCTGAATCTTTAGATCTTTCTGAGGTGACGCTATCAGATACCACTGTGTTCATCTGAGTTCCCAGAAGGCCCACAGAGACTTTGGTGAATCATCATGAGTCTTAGCAAGCACAAATCTGTAAAAACAGAGACTCAGAGACTTGGCTGGTGTCTAAAATATCATCCTTTTTTTTTTTTTTTTTTTTTTTTTTTTGAGAAAATTCATATTAGTATTCAGTCAGATGCAGTAAAGACAAAACCAAACACATTCCAAAAATTTTCTGCCCAAGATGAAGAACAGTATAATCTTAGGCTAACAAGAATCCTACCCTTAAACTTTTTGAAAGTTAACATCAGATGTAATCAGAAGAAGAGTCTCACAAATGCTATTTGTTGGTGAAGTCTCTCTGTGGGTAAGCATGTCTAAAATTTGCATTGTACTTAAATAACTGTTTAATAGTATCAGTAGTAAAAAAGACATAATATTGTGTGTATGTTGAACTAAAAAATGGCAATTGCACAGGAAACTGAGATTTTAAGAGGAAAGGAGGCCACCTTACTGTGTCCAGCTCTTAAAAACTATATGCCATATGGGGTAGCATATGACACATTTAGACAAGTAGTTGAAGATCTGACACATGGATGAATCTGGCAGTGTTTTCTTTGTAAATGGGAACACAAAAATACTATTCAATCCTCCAAAACTGGCCTTGTAGATGAGATCATCACCTTTACCTCTTGCCATTCAATATGTGTAGGTAAAGCCTTCTGGGGAATAAATCCTTTTTCTGGTCTTCATGAAAAAGTATAGTTGCAAAGGTAGTTCTTCATCTGTAGGGGACAACAACAACTGAAAAACTTGTATAAGCTTAATAAGTCCTCAGAATTCTGAAGATATCCTCATTTCTTCTGAGAGTATTATTTTAACTAATCCTGGTATCTCTGGATCATGGGAGAGATAGAAAGCATATGTTCAAATATGAACTTCTCAACAGTGTGGGAAGCCATTGGCTTGGACCCAAAGTCTTGCATATTCAATGCCAGTTCAATGCCAGTTATGCAAATTTGTATTTAGAAGACTGTGATCTTCATAACTGTAACTTAGCTTTCTGGATAAAATGTCAGGCCTGTAATTTTTAACGCTTGTTTGAAAAGAAAATAAAAAAGAAGATGACAATATTATTTATTCCTTAAGTCATATATTTCAGTAAATGATTCAAAAGGAGATGTTTACAAGTTGCTACCCAGAATTGAGATACAATTGGTACCTGCCAATTGTCAAACCAACTTTTAAAATAAAAATCTCCAACTTAAATGTCTATTTTATATGCAAATTAGAAGGTCAAAGGACTCTTTTTTTTTATTGAGAAATATTTGGTAGTGGGAAGCATAAGAATATGACATATCTGAGTTATTAGAAAATCAGTGTTATTTTCATAATATTTTGTCAAATGTGACCATTTTATTTTTCAGGACACATTATGTTTTTCTGAATTTAAATTTGGCATATAGGCATAAGTGGGCACAAGTTACAGACTTTAAGTCTCGGGGGAAGCAGTGGTGACTAGTGCAGGGAGACCATGAACTACCCTGTGATGATCACAGGTGCTTTCAGCTAGCTCAGAAATAAGCACTGTCACCAGCAGGAAAAACCCACCTCTGATCAAAACTTCAGCTGAACCCAAAAGGCTCCAGTGCTACTACTCAAAAAATATTTAGAAGGACAATTGCAATTGGTGGGGTCTGGAGATGCACTCTCAGAGCAAGACTCTTCATGTTCTTCAACTTTTCATGTTGAAGGAAGTATGGACATACTGACAGGCCTGTGAGTGACTCACATGGGCGAAGGGTCATCTGAGGGATTGCACCTATGGGTGACCAATGTCAGGGCAGGAACACCCCTGAGGGACTGTGGCTCACCAGATGCTTGTTGGTGTATGTAATCCACAGCAAAAAGAAGAAAAACATGAGGAGGGAGGAGGATAGGGGTTTATGTCAAGGGATTTTCTCTCTGTGTGTGCGTGCTCTTTTTCTCAGTATCAAACTTGGTAAGCACAGCTTTGTGTTTGTTGGGACTACAGCAAAATTCCCCAAATGTGGACTACTTTGCCCACAACGCTGCAAGTTGAAGTAGATTGGTAGAGCAGATAGTGCTGAGTTCGCCATTTCATATGCAAAATTCTTCTTTATGTATGTATTTTGCAATATTACTGAGAACTACTTTTCAAATTTGTTGAGTCCTTGTGGGAAATGTTGAAGGTGGTCTATTTAGAAAAGTAAGTGCCCATCCTATTAAAAGTGATTCATGAACCTCTGGTTTGTGGTGTTGTGCCAGCTTGAGAAAGCTCTCAGGATTGGTCTTGCGGTGCATGTCTTTTGCTTAGGATCAAAGAAACAGGAATATATACCAAAAAGACTGTAGCAGGAGAAAAAAGGCAGGTTGAGCTAACACCATGATTATATAGAGACAATCACAGCAGAATGTTTTATTCAGTCATATTTCAAATGAATTGAACACAACGGCAGTATTAATTTCAAAAGTCTTCATACTCTGAGACGTTTCGCATGAGAATCAGTGCCAAGCTGAGGGGATTGCTAGCAACATTCAGGTCAGAGAAGCAATAAAAATGTCTTGAACAGATTAGAACATCAGACTAGACAACATTTTTTTTCAATCTGAAAAAAAATTCATAAAGCTACTTTTATAAGTAGGTGGTAAAGGAAATGAACTGTGTTGCACTGGTTGGCAGTTTATCATTTATTTTTGGTTCTTTGCTTCCTTGAAATTGTAACTAAGGCAGTGTGCAAATATTTCCAGGTAATTTACTGACTAAAATTATGCATTTAGCAAGAGAACTGCAGAAAAATTTATTTTCAATCTGATTCAATCTGATTGGAAATGTAACAGCAGTAGTTAAAAAAAAAAGAAAGGGAGAATTAAAGGGCTTTTAATAAGAAACTCCTCTCCTCATTTAGTAGTTTCATTTCATTGTCTCTTATTTAGTGTCAAGTGGTAACTGGCAATATTTTTTGCAGACAGTAATGGAGATCTAGAATAGAAACAGATGCTTCAGTTCACAAAAACTGATGTTCTCAAATGCCCCTGTGTTACAGGATCTCTGACGTTACCCTTCTGTCTGTTAGGTAAAAGTCAATTCAAATCCATTTAACCTATAAGCCGGGGTTTTTAAGGGAGCCCTTGGCCGAACACACTGTACTTGAGGCATACAGAAGAGCAGAGCGAGCCAGTCCAAAGCAGTGCTTGAGCAGTCACTTCAGCAGATGAGCTGATACTGCAGGTTTTGCTGGCTCACCAAGTAGGAATTACCATAACTTGTCACAGCTGTGAGGTATTGCAGAGTTAATCCTCTTCCCAAGAAAAAGTCACTCGGGTGAGCAGTTAGGCCACAGTGTTTTGCTAGGAAACCTATTTGCACAGAGCTGGCATTTTATTTAACAGTCTACATCAGAAAGCAGTTTGAGTAGAGGTGTGTCATTAGAGTAACATTAGGTAACATATGAGGGAAAGTGTTTTTCCCATCATGTAGATTTTCATGACTGGCTTTCTTACTCAGCTCTGTGGGTGAGATTTTGTAAAAAACCTGGGGCGTAAAGATTCATGTGACTGTCACAAACATTGTTCTCTAGCACTCTTCCAATTGCTCGCTTGACCTCTGTAGATGAATTACTGACTGGATGTCATCATTCTGACTAAAATCTAGTGAAAAGACAGAATTTTCTCTCCTTGGTGTTAAGAAATAGCAACATCACAACTCCAGTAGTGCAGCCATTCTCTTGTCTTTCACCGCCTCTGTTGGGAACCCTTCAGAGATCCTGAGCCTGGTGCTTTCAAGGAAGAGCCCCATGTTCAACTCTAGCTGTAGACCTGTCAGAGAATGCTCATATCAACACAACACTTTCTTGTGCACTTGCAAAGATAAAAGGCAGAGGTAAAACTGTCTTCAATGCTAAAACAAATGAAAAGATTACTGGCAGAAATATATTCAGGAGAAAAAGCCAAAGCAAGACCTGTTGTCATACCTCCGTCTGCCCACATGATAATAAACTGGAGGGCATCCTTGCTTGTCTGCAAAGAGGAAGCAGATGGTCATCACAATGCCCTAGATAGTGCTTTTCATAACAGCATGTCCACCTCCCTCCTCCATGTGAGGAGATCTGAAAAGGATAAGACTTACGTAAACTACCAGGTATGCTTGAGCACACCACTGCTTGGGCACCAGCACTGTACACCCTGTAAAGGAAGAGTTCAGCCACTCTGGAAATGATGCAGAGGAAATCCTCTGTTCTGTTCACTTCTGCACAGGAGACACAAACATTACCCTCTTCTGGATGTCAGCTGCCCAATACGATACTTAATAAAGCCAGGATCCCTCCATAGGTTTAATACCTCATATTCAAGCAGCTACCAAGTGAGAAGAATTTAAAATTTTCAAAATCTTCAGTTTCTGCATAAAATCCTGTTTCACAGCTCGTGTTTGCTGCCTTCTTGTATTTTTCCTGTCTTACTGTCTGTTCATAAAAATCCTCCTACCCCATGCTGTCCTTTAATTCAAACTCTCTGCACAAAACAAGTGGGAATATCCAAGCATTGTGCAACAAAAGTGTTTATAATATTGGAAGATACCAAAAGTGTAGCTAAAACAATAGCAAAGATGTATTAGCTCAAAGATGCATGAATAAATATAATATTAAATAAAGCTGAAGCCTGAGGAGGTAAATATTTAAATCAAACCACAAAGGTGGCTCAAATTGTACAAAGCTTTGAGGAAGTGTGGGGTGTTTTGTTGAACACAGCTCTGCAATGCAAATATTACACTTTGCTTTAAACTTCATGCAGATTTCTGTGTATCATAAAACTGAATAGAAGCCAAAGAGGATGTTTTGCTTTGTTGTGTAAATTGGAAGTCAAAGCAGCATTCAGAGAGCCCGACTGACTGTTGTTTGCCCTTCATGCCTATAATAAATGTTGTCAAGTGAATAGCAGCACTTCATTTCTTTCTAGTTTGTCCAGGCTTTTTTGGACAAGACTCTTGAAAGGAAAACCACCCCAGAGGAGAAGGAGGGCAATAGCATTCCAGAACTCTGAGCAGAAATATTTTCATCCTTGTTAGCATAAAAACTAAGAGCAGCCCAAAAGGTTCTTGGGCTTTTTGTCATTTCCCTTAGCAACTGGAAAACTACAGTCCATATGAAGAAGGGACGTGTCACCCGTAGAAAGACTGACAAGTCTTCAAAGTAAACTGGAAAGGGAACAGAGGCTTCTGCTCTATCCCTGCAGAAGGCCACAGACTGTCCAGGGTCTTTGGCGGAGTGTGTGACTGGAGAGGGGCAATGTGCAGACGATGGAGCAGCAAAGAGCTGTGCTGGAGCCCAGCCCAATGTCAAATACTGCCTCCAAGAAATATAGGAAAAGACTCATTTTAACAACTGTCCTCAACACAATATTCTCCTCTATTGCCTTCAGAGAGATGGAGATGCTTTGAGTACCTCCACTACTAGAACTTTGTGTGTACCTTTTTGTCTGACTCAGTTCTTTTTATCCTAATTTTTACCATAACTTTATTTAATTATCACTCTTTTATTTCATGAGTAATATGTTGCCTGCCAGTTTTGTATTAATGCAGTAGTACTCTATTGCTGAAACAGTTGTTTCAAAATTTTACTATTATTTTCCACTTTGAGCAAGCAGATTTCCATACAGTATGTTCCTTGTGCACAGCCATCTCTGTTGAGGTAGGAATAAAAACCTGGTTGCCTGGGATTTCTTCTTCCTTATTCTAAAGCCCTATGAAAAATATTGCTGTATCCATCATACATGGCTCTTAATTAGAAACACATATATCTTTTAATAAGATATCATCTACTCATTCATAGCTCCATTGTTTTTCTGGCTGTTGCACAGAAGGAGAACATGTTCCACTGCCTTGCCTAAATTTCCAGTGGAAAGCTTCATAAACTAGGTGTCACAGAGCAGGAGCTGTGCTGTGCTAATACTTCTGGTCACCATAGCAGTAAACTTAGATTTTGACAACATTGTACATCGGGCAAGGAGGCAAAAAAATGCTAGAAATTTTTCTGGCTCACATCTGTGAACATCATCAGGATCTAGGACTCTGTGTATATTAACATTTATGACTAATTAACTCGGTTGTTGTTACATCCCAGTGAGGGATATTATGTGCGGGGTCTCTCCTCTTATCTACTTTCCACATGATTTTATTTGGGCATAGATGGAATATACAGTGATAAACTGTCTTATGCACACTGTGATTCATGCACTCATGGGTTCCGCTGAGGGACAAAGTTTACCAACCTTTCTTTTCCTGCAATATCATTAGGGTTGCCTAAAGCTTCCAGTCTGTGGCGTGTGACCATGCCACATGACTTTGGGCTCTAGTGCCAGTTCTGAGTTGCTCTTGAAATACCATGTTATTAGATATAGTCCTGTCTTGTTTGTTTCTAGTTAATTGCCCTCCTTTTCCAAATACCCTTTCATCATACACTTTTCTGCATCGACTGCCCTCCAGTCCCACTGTGCTGATTTGCTGTTATCTTTCACAGGCATAAATCAGGACTATTAGCACTGTGGAGGAAGATGGATACAAGTCCTTCATGTTTAGTCAAGAGGAGTCAATTACTTTATCATCTTCACCCCATCTGTAACCTCTAAACACTCTGTCACTGTTTAACAGGGTATAATAGAACATTATTATCTAACAACTATTATGTTCATGTATGACTTCTTGCTAACATCTTACATTTTGCATCAGAAGATTAACAGATTAGATTTCAGAAAGAACCCACATCACACAAAACTTCAAAGATCTTCTCAAAGGATCAAGAACCAAAATAAACACTTCTTGAAAACAAGTCAGTTGATCAAAATTGACCACTTCTTCCTTTGAAAATAACCAAATAAAGATATGTGTGTAAAAAGCATCCTCTTGAGGCAGTGAGATTGATTTATTTTTTTTAAATTAAAATCTATTTACTAACAAAGAGTTTAAAGTACTTAATTTTACCTAAATTCAGCTCATAAAAGACCCATTATATGTGTGTAATAATGATTACAGAACATTTCCCCCCTTGTTCTTCACATTATAAAAGGTACTGTAAAAATAGCTACATAAACCAAAAGCGATTTAGACTTTAGATTTTTTGCTAATTCAGATTCAGTTTATGCACAAAATAAAGGACAGTTTCTGCTTACTTCATATTAAAAATTACCTGTTTTTTTCAGGTGATGTTTGACTGAAGAAAAATGTTGTGTATCATGAATAGAGATGGGAGATTTCGGTGTCACAGCTTTTAGTAAAAAAATGGCATCTCGATTTCAAAACCTCTCTGATGCAGAACTACGAAGGAAATGTCAGATCCACTAAACCTAGAAGAGTTCTGAAATAAATCCTAGCAGGTTTTGCATTATTGCCTGAATAGCATTTTTATTTTAAAAAATGGCAAAAATTATCCAAGAAACCTTGCCTAAGGAACTTCACCCAAGAAACTGTCCAAGAAACCAACATGCTTATTGATGTGTTATGCATTTTTTTTTTCCTGTGGATTAGAGTAAGAACATTTTTAATAAAAAAGAGCCTGAACCTTCAGATTTATCTCTGAACAAAATCATTATAGTAATGTATGTGTGCATGTTTATTTTAATGTTCTCATGCAGAATTAGGAATGTTGAGTTACTATGGGAAGCTGCTCTCTTGGCATTTCCCTCTTGGCCAGAGCCAAGCTTAAGAGGTATTACATAGATACTGCACGGCTCTTTTGTTTTCCTTTAGTTTTCTAGGGATACTTGTAGAAAACATGCAGATTTAAAATCGGGAGTGGTTTCTGATAGGAAATGGTCCTGAGGGGTAGGAATAAACGGGCGGCTAATCTCGGGAGCGCTCTCGCTCCCGACAGCGGAGCACCAGTGCCGCCCCGAGGCAGACGCCTGCTCCTGCTCCAGCTTCTCCTGCTCCTGCTCCTCTGCTCCTGCTCCAGCTTCTCCTGCTCCTGCTCCTCTGCTCCTGCTCTCCTGCTCCTCTGCTCCTGCTCTCGCTTCTCCTGCTCTCCTGCTCCTGCTCTCCTGCTCCGGCTCCTGCCCCTGCTCCTCTGGTCCTGCTCCTGCTTCTCCTGCTCTCCTGCTCCTGCTCCTCTGGTCCTGCTCCTGCTTCTCCTGCTCTCACTTCTGCTCTCCTGCTCTGGCTCCTGCTTCTGCTCCTGCTCCTGCTCCTCTACTCCCCTCCCTGCTCCTCTGCTCCTGCTCCTGCTCCTCCTCCTCTACTCCTGCCCCTGCTCCTCTGCTCCTGATTCTCTTGTTCTGCTCTTCTTCTCCTCTGCTCCTGCTTCTCCTGATTCTCCTGCTCCTGATTCTCCTGCTCTCCTGCTCCTGCTCCTCTGCTCCTGCTGGCCTTGCTCTTGCTGGTGGCTGTGGTGGCAGTTGCTGCTGCTTTGAGGCAAGAGCCTTGGCTCTGTACACCGGGCTATCCTGATGTCTGCAGCTCCTGAGAGTATCCCAGATTTATGGAGGCCTTTTTATCCCTTACAGTCCTGGTGTTTGTTCTGTATGGGTGAGGCCAAAAGGTCATGGCTCGCAAACTTTTCTCATATCTCCATCTTATCGGGCACTGGAAGAAAACAGTGCTGTAATTCATGCAGCAGCATTTCTGCAGGGTGGGGCGAAGGACCCTTTACAGAAACTTAAGGCAATATAGGAAACTACATCATTCTTTATGAAACATAAAATATTTTGCATCAGAACAAGAAAAAACCCACAACCTTTCATAAACTGTGGCTTCCTGTTTTGTAAACTGTTGACTTCTGAACTTATCAGCATACCAGAAACATCAAACTAACATCAAACAAAATATTCACTGTAGGTTCCTCATGATCCACAAATATGTCTCTGCACTTCAACTAATAATCAAGACTTAATATGTTAGATGGTGAACCTTGTTTCTAAATGGTATTTCCTTTCTTAGATGAGCAATGTAAAAATATGTGTGCAAATACCTCCACAAAACAGTGATGATAGACAGCTGACAATAAGCAGTTATCAGAAAACATGAATCATAAATCATAGAACCATTTATTTTGGAAAAGATCTTTAAGATCATTGAATCCAAATGTAAACAGTGCCAAGAACACCACTAAACCATGTCCCTAAGCACCAGGATGATGTGGTGCTTTCTTAAGAAAGAATGCAATCCCAAAAGGAGGCAATATTTCACAATATTTCAATATTCAATAATATTTATTTTTTTAGAACCCTGCACAAAGCACTAGGAAATTTTAATCAGGCAACATCATACAGTTGAAATATTTTATTTTATTTCTGCCTCTGGATGGGGCCATATATCCTTCTTTCAATAGGAGTTTTTTTTGTTCCTATATATCCTACGCTGATAATACCTATTTCTTGGAGAACGTGACATGAGTTTTTCTCTGATATGTATTCTTTTAAGTGAAAAAATGATCAGAGGAGTACATAGTTTACATGTTTCAAAAAACAGGCAATTGGATTAGGTTGTTGTAGGCCCCTTTCAACTCAAATATTCTATTCTATTCTATTCTATTCTGAAAAGAAAATATGTCTAAAAGGCTGAGCTGAGCTGAATGGTTTTTGGAAGGTAAGCTGTTTTACCATTAAGTAATATAATATTTAATATAATTTTTAAACTCAGTTCAGATTATATCCATTCTCAGTTCTAACTTTGATTTTCCTTCCACTTAATATTATAGCCAAATGAGAGCTGGCATGATAAGGTTCATCTTACATAGTATGCTCACATCTCTGAGCATACTGACCTGGCTTGTCCTATACACTCAAAGCTAAAAAAAATTGAGATCCTTTTTTGTCCTGCTGATGTGTTCCTTGTATGCACCGAGATTGTGGGTGCAATAGTTAAAAAAAAACAAGTATCAAGATTTGGAAGGGAAAATAATATATTTTTGGACCAAATCAGTTTAATGAAAAATATAAACTCTCTTTCCAAATCTTACTCATTGTTTAATCCATAAATACATGTAGGCCCATGGCAAGACAGTTTGTTATCAAAAGATGAAGAGTTTTTGTCATGCCTTTTATTTGCAATATCCTCCTGAGCCTTCACCACGTTAAAAAGCCCAACATCTCAATGTCTCCTTGTATGACAGATGCTCCAGTTCCTTAATTATATTCATGGTCTTTCACTGCACTCATACCAGTATGTTCATTTTTTCCTTTACTGGAGAGACCAGTGCTCTGGACGTTTCTCAGGTGCTGCATAGAGTGGCAGAATCATCTCCTTCAACCTGCTGTTGATTCTTTTCTTGAGGTAGATCAGGATGCTGTTGGCCTCCTTTGCTGCAAAGGTACATTACCAGCTCATGTTCAACAAGCTCGCCACCCCTAGTAAAGTCGAGAGCCCCTATCCTCCCCTCATTCGTAGAATCACTCGTTGTAGAAAGCTATTAGATTGGTCAAGCATGATTTCCACTTTATAAATCCAGTTGGTTTCTCCCTATTATTTTTATTTCCTTAATAAGTTTGGCAATAGTTTTCAGGGTTATTTGCTTCATCACCTCCCCAGTAACGGAGGTGAGGCTGAACAGCCTGTAATTCCCCAGACACTCGTTTCTTGCTTTTCTTAAAGATAAGAGTGACATTTACTTTCTTCCAGGAGTGACATGTACTTTTGGCTGATCCTCAGGAACCTTCCGCAGTTTCATCCGTTGGTGCATCCTACCACATCCCATGTACTCGCATATGCCTCATTTGTTTAACTGTTGCCTAAACTAATCCTCTTCCATGGGTAAGTCTTCCTTGCTCTGGACTATCCCATAGGCTTTGGGGGACTGGCATTCCTGAAAGCTTAGCACAACAGTGAAGACCAAAGCAAAGAAAGCATTGAGCACCTTAACTTTCACCTTGTCCTTTGTCACCAGGATTCCTATTCCATTCAGAAGTGGGCTTACATTTCTTCTAGTAAGTTTTGCTACTGATAAATCCATAAAAACCTTTCTTGTTGGTCTTTACATATCTCACCAGATTTAACTCCATATGGAATTGTCTTTCCCATCCCTGCATGCCCAGACTGGGTCACCAGTTCTTGCTTTCACCTCCTGTATGATTTCCTTTTATTGTTTTTCAGGACCTTCTTGTTCATCCATGTGGGACTCCTCTAAACTGCCTTTTCTTGATTTCCTGCACATGGTGATGGTACATTTTTGAGCTCAGCAGAGGCAATCCTTGAAAATCAACCAACTTTTCTGGACTGCTCTTCCCTCCAGGACATTATCAAACAGGCTTTCTCTAGGCAAATCTTTGAGGAGGCCAAAATCTGCACTCCTGAAGTCCAGAGTTGTGATCCTATTTCACTGCGTGATCCTGTTTTGTTCTCCTCTTTGGAAACAAACCAGACTTGGAACAGAGAGCTAATGGATAGCATGATGCATAAGTATATGGTATCTGGATAAGTATATGGTATCAAACTAATAATATTTGGTTTTTTGGTCAGATCTGTCTATCTTAAGATCTTTGATTTATCTATAGTCCTACTAAATTAGTTCTAACTAATTAGACATTTTTAACTAAGAAAAAAAAATACGTCTATTATAAATAGATGTATTTATAAACACCTTTTATACAACTTTACTCATTTACTCTAAATCTCAATTCCGTTTCAGAAACTAAAACCCTGACACAGAGGTAAAAAGATTGCTGTTCTCTTTAAAGTGCTGAGTTTACTCTTGGTAGCCAACAGAAAGCTGAAGTTAATGCTTTTTCCTAACTTAGTGCCCTCTTGACTTTTGACAAAACCTGTAGTTTGTTCATACTCATAACCCAGGGGAAGTCTGGAGGTAACACATATTATACACATTAGATAAACTTGTCCTTTCAGCTTAGGTCAGAGCAGGTGGATTTGGCTGCTCGAAGTAGCTGACAGTAACTCTAATATGCCATGATGCATCGTCTTTTCCAATAGGAAAGATGAAGTTTTCTTTTGCACTGATCAGGTTTGTTTCCCTCTTGCTTGGACAGGCCTGTATAAGTATACTTAAGGAAACAGCAAAGACCCAGAGGAAAGCTAAAAATTCCCTTTCCTTCTCTCTTTTTCAGTGTCCAGGACATAAGAAAGTCAATAGGGGAAAAAAAAGTCTGGCTTCAGACAATGAAAAACCTTTGTTTAAGGATGCCTCTTCCATATTTTCCTTTTCAAAATCTTACATAAAGCTGAGGAGAGAATGTCATTCCTCCTAACCCATGCCAGAAACAGAAACAATCAAAAGCCAGAACGCAGGGAGATCAGGAGTCTCAGAGCAGCTGGCCAAAGATATTGTTAACAAAGTCATAGAAAAACAAGAGGTTTTCCAGAACTATGGAAATTTGCTACAGTGGTGTGGAAGAGCCAAGGAGATGGGGAGCGGGAGGCCAGTAACCATGAGAGAAGAGGCAGACAGCCCGGTTCTGAGCAAGCGAGAGGCCCTAGCAGCCATTGAGAGAAGGACAGCACACTTAAATATTAAGTTTCAGTATGAAAATCAGGTTTTCTTAGATGTCAAGATAAAACAGGTGTTCCAAATACATCATCTATTTCAGAGATGAGCTTAGATATGACCTGGGTGAGAGGATAAAGGTTAAATTTGGAAATCTTTACAGCCGTACAGTTCATGGGTTGTGATGTTCCCAAGAAACAATTGGCTGATGATGAGTACCAAGATGTAGAGTCAAAAGACATGGATAATTCATATTTTCAGCTCAGGAGGGAATGTATTGAAACATGGAAGGTGTATTTTCTGCACATTTTCCTCCATGTCTCATGCCAAGTAAATAGACATTTGTCATAGCACAGCCCTTAACCATCACCCCATTAGAAAGTATATCCATGACTATTCCTTCCCCCTTTTTATTATTATACTCATATATATATATATATATATATACGCACTCTGGTTTTTCTTTAGAGTGTATTATTATAGCTTGACAAAGGAAATGCTTCCTAGCTTGGCTGGAAGTGTGGTTGGGACAAATGAGACTTTGGATTCTGAAGTAATAACTTCACTGGCAGGTGAGAATCTCGGCACTGAACCTGCAGGAAGACATGCATTAGAAGAGTCAGACAGGGTCTTTGTCCCTATAATGTTGTTGGGAATACAGCAGACAAACTTGCTAGGATAGCAATGAGAAAGGCAATCTGAGTCTACAACTGGAGAAGACAAGAGCAGGAGAGAAGGCAGGTGTCCTGCAGACTCTTTGTACTAAAGGCTAAAATCTTGTCCTAGGTCTTCAGAGAAAGGAAACAAACCCCAACTCCTGATACTCACCAGAATTACAGTATGCTCCTACAGTCTGGGAAGTGAGCTGACTCTCTCATGCAAACTGGTTGTAAAAATCATTGAAAAGTTTTGTAGACCATTGATTATTGTGCTTGTTTACTTTCTCTTGCACAGGCAGTTCTCTGAAATGTCACAGAAACACCAGAGAGCACCCTGAGGAAGAAGTGCAGACCAGTGGCTCAGGAGCACCCACTGGATACCCCTTAGTCAGCAGTAGGGAGTCATGTACTGCAGGTAAAAGGAAGGTATTTTCCTGCAGCAGGCAGCAGCTCCGCTCTCTTACTTCACCAGAGTTCTTGTATGGCACCTTCGTGCCATCATTGTGCCACTTAGAGAAACAACCATATCTGCTAAATGCAAAATAATATACTGCTGTAAGTTACCAGGAGAAAGTCAAGTTGTATGATGTAAAGAGGATAATTTGCCATCATCATAGTAGCATGAAATCTCTGGAGCTTAGCTGGCTAGAGAGCCTTGACCAAGTCAAGTAAGGAAGATGCTGCTGCAGAGATGGCCTTGTTGACAGCTTGAAGATAAGTGTTTTGAAAATATTACCTCATTGTGAGTACGCAGCTAGTATTGGTGCCTAGTCTGCTATTATTACCAGATTTTACTTGCAAATGTTTTCTCAATGATGTAGCTACATGCAAAGGAGGCAGTATCCTTGCCAACGGCAACTGAAACAAACAGCATTTGTTTTGTCTAATTTGTTTTCATTTACTTCAATGAGTTTTGCATTCTACTGTGCTTTCAGTTTACGCATTGCATCTGCTGTCACAAAACATTACTAAGATGGGCTTTTCTTGAGTGAAAAATCAAAACAAGCAAGAAAAGCTCAAAATAGTCAGTAAGAATAGTAGAATTATATTTTAAACAAAATGAAGAAAAAGGTACAATTCCCAATAATAATGAAGTGTCTTTAAATCGTTTTAGATTGTGTTTTCCATATCAACTCTAGAGACAAAGTGATAATTAAATACATGTGCTGGTTTGGGGTGGGATAATTATCTGCCAGAATTAGCTGTATGAAAAATAAAACAATATATGCCGTGTCTTAGCTGTGGTTGCATTCAATGATTTTTGTTTGTGCAATTGCAATAAATCTTCTACAAACTCTTCGAGGCATAACTTGCTGCTTCTTTCTTTCTTTAAATAGTAACCTGGTTTCAATTGTAACATTAAAGTGATATTCATCCTTTTAATTTCAACTAAACTGACAGCTGACTCCAATTTTTGTGTTTATAGGAGTAAATGAAAAGAACACAAAATGTGCTGTTCAACAGCCCCTCATGGTATAAACTGCTACTCTACTAACATCAGAATACGTGGTGGAAAAACTAATTCTTACATAAACAGTATTGTACTTTTATAATATATTTTGGGAATCTGCGATGGTAGAGCAGAGACCAAAAGAACAAAGGAATAAAATGATATTTCTGATGTTGCACCCCCAGTACAAAAGCTGTTGATTTACCACGGAACAAGTGATACAAGACTCATTTCCAACGGTGTGCTCTGGTTGCTCTGCACATGGGCTTTTGTTGACATGTTGATTTTAAGAGCTCAAACCTCTTGCTGGTCTGCCGGGGTCTGGTTCTTCCAACTTGGGATTGTATTCGGCTCTGTTAATTGGCTTATTCTTTTTTTGTTCTTTTTTTTTGCTCATTTATAAAAGTCAGCAGAACTTCTCAAGGACATCTCACTTTAATGAGATGTTACTCATAGGAAATCTTTTTTTCTTAGGTAATTTGTTTAACAGTGGAAAAAGTTGGAAATGTCATATGCTAAATGAAAAGCATTTGACATTTTTGCACAGTGGTTAAAGGAACAGTTATGCAATTTCCCTCCCTTTTTCTTCTTGTTAGTTTTAGGAGGAAATATAAAAATATGCAATTACTTTGCTAAAAGGGGTTTCTTTCCTGAGTTCTGTGAATGACTTAATGCCCGAATGGGAAAAGTTCCATTATTTTTCAGACTCTGGAAATACTGGCAGATATTGCATTCACAACATGAATCTGATGCAAAACATGCAATGATGGGTAATTTACTTTTTTTTTTTTTTTTTAAAGCAAAACCATTGTTCCTCTTGAGCATAACATGGGACACTGGAAAAGAATATATTGTTCCAATACTGGTTATCCTACAATTCAAACTCATTGTCAGAATTTCAGATGAGACAAGAGTGAATTAAATCAAGCTGCTATCACTTCTCATCTTGGCTTACCATAGAGTTAGAGCTTAGCTAGCTTTTTTATATTTCAAGTGTAGATTTCTGTTCCAGTCTTTCACCCATCCATCCCAGGATGAAGTCTAACAATTTGGAGGAGGAGGCCTGCTGATGAAGGCTGTCTGAAATTTCTTATTGTTTCCCTTCTGTCCTCAAATTGATATTGTGATGAAAAATGCTCAAACTTCCAGCACTAACTGATCTCTCCTTCACATGCAGGTCTCTCTGTCTTTCTTTTTCCTGTTGGGTCTGTGGAAATAGACTGGTAGCATATGATGCCGATTTTTAAGGGCTGGAAATAGCAAAAATTCATCCAGTCCGGACTGCATTTTGAAGGACTAGTTGTTTTAGAGTTGTTCAGGCAGTTTTCTCACTCCCTGTGCATCAGCTAATACCTTGACAAATTGTTCCAGGCTCAGATTTAATATTAAAGTGAATGGACGCTTTTAAGAAGGAAACAGAACTCTGTCTTTTCTTAGATTACAGTTTTAAACTCTGTAGGGAAAACATGAAGACAAATTGTTATGCAAATAAATAATAAAAGGATTAGAATATCCAGCACATATTAAAACTGCTTTAATCATAGATTTTTGATTACCAGCTGCATGTCTGAAGTAATTCTTTGAGCAGCGTTAATATAACAAAAAGTACAAAGAGTTTGGAGACAGCAGGGAATATAACACTTACATGCAACACTGACAGCTGTGACTAGTGAGAATTGTTAGAGTAACCAGCCCATGCAGTTAACTCCAACATCCCTAGACTCTTTTTATTCCCTTCATGAAACAAACATATGCATTCTTTTTAATGCAAAATTGTATGAACAACACTATCATTTCTCCACATGGTCAAACAAGAAAATGACTGATTAAAGAGATCCCAGATGTGCAGATCTAACTGGAACATGCAAATATACTCAACTCATTTAGAGCACATGTATAATTGTTAGAAAAATTCATTTTAGAGGATAATTAATCCCCAAAAGGGAAAGAATACAATTTAGAATAGATTTTAGATTACCTCACCATGGGGGAAGGTCTCTATTAGTGGTACATTCCATCTATGTATGTTCTTTAAATATCCACTAAAAGAACAAGTAGAATTAAAGAAGTAAAACATAATGACAGATTTATGATGACTCTTAAAATCACCAAAAACATTTCAGTGCTTCATTTGCCAAGGTTAAGACTTTCACCAGTGTCCAGTTTTGTCCAATGTGGTTTATGGGTCTTGAAACATTTAATTCAACACTTAAACCTCTTAAACCTGTATCAGTGCACCCTTAAAACTTATATTAGATCTTGAACAAGATGCTATAGCATCTAAACACATTCTGGCCTTCTTATATTCCTCTGTAATGTCAATGAATTTTCACAGAGAACCAGACAAACATGAATATAGCTGACCATTTTGGTTTCTGGACATTTTTTCCAGATTAGTGTAATCTGAATTCAGAACAGTTGCATGAGCATGTAACACACTGAGAGACTTTTTCCCTCTCACAACCTCTTAACTTTTGAAGAATTAGCTCATTTCGTAGGTGCCTGCCTAAATATTAGGCTTATACAGCTATGTGAATCTTTCTGCAAATATACATTTACAGGCTTTATTATTTATTTTTTTAGCTATTCAATACATTAGCTACTGACAGATACTAATATTGTGACCTCAATTGACTTACCAGTAAGTTGTTTAACGTTTTGTGCTCTTTCTTGAGTTTACAGAACAGCAGACCAAAGTTTTGTTTTATCATCAGTTTTTAGGCCCCAGTTCTTCTGCCTGACAAAAAGAATTCAAATGCAAAATACTCCCATAATTTTCCAGCACAAAGTGCTTCCCTACACTTCCAGGATCAACACATGGACCTGCTCAGTGCAAGAAAGTGTACAATCTTCAGACATTTTAGGAAAAATACTGTAAAGAATGCCCACAGAGAGGCTACGAAAACGCTCAAGTCTTTAAAGATAAGACTAAACTGTTCTACATTTGTGATGAGAACAAATTTTTGCTTAGTCATCTGTACTTTGTTCTTTTACAAATTAAGGAAACAGGGGATGGAAAAGTAATTAGATTTAGCACATATTTTACTAATTCTAGTAAATTATGTATTTGGAATATAATTCACTGTATCTGTTCAACTCAGACCCTGTTAGCTAGAGCTCTGTGAATAAATGTCATGTTTGGGGACAAAATGTGCTGATTAGGAGAAAACAAGCCCAAGCCTAAGTCGACATAGAAGTTTAATTGTAAGAATTGGTCAGCATTTTTGAAAAAAAGAATCTTGGGTATTTTCCACAGTTACAGAAATTTAAAACTGAAAAAAAAATCCAAGCAGTTATTTAAAAAATTAAGAATATATGACCTCTTTGAAGCATTTTTTCTTTATTTCCTGTATGGGGCAAATGATTTTTCCTACTAATGTCAGGAAATTATGTTGCTCAAAAATCATCAGTTTCTAGTGCCAGCTGCTATTGCATATTAAGGTTCACTAACAGCCAAAATGATCAAGAAGAGTGGTTTTGTTTCAGGAGCTCTAACCATGTTTAGAGTGGATGGTGCAGCATTTTACAGAGATACCTGTGTTCATTTCAGAAAACTTTTCCTGCTGCTTCTGGAATCAGAAGTGACAAAAGGACTGGCTCCCCATACATACTAAGCCACTGATAATGTCACTTAGCTGTCCTGGAGACACTCCTGGCTGGGCAATGCAGGACCAATTGACAACTTCTAGGACAATTCTTGGTGTAATATACATGTATCATGTTCACTTAGATATATCTAGAGTAATCCCATTGGATTGTTTAGTGTAAGTTTAGTGTAAAATATGTGTAAGATTGTTACTTCCAAGGAAGTCATAAAATTCCAGTCACCAGTCTTTGCAAGAGAAAGCAAGTGTGAAATTGCATACAATTTTTTTTCTGATATACATCATGCCAATGTATGCTTTGTGAATTACAAGTCCTAAGAGAGTTTCCTTTGTTTATGGATTTTTTTTCCAGTTTGTTCTGACATAAGAGAGGAGTTAAGCTGTCACACTACAAGAGCAGAAAAAAAATCCAACATGATTTACAAAACAATCCAAATAAAAGAGTAAGTCTATAAATCACAGCTCTTAGAAAATGTTATTCTGTACTTCAAAGGCTGTTGAAATGCAAAAGGAATGTTATAAAATAATTTAAGGGTTGGTTTTTTTTTTTGTGGCAAATTATCGGGGGACATCTGTTGTAACATTTTCTAAAATAACAATTTTTATTTCTCCACTAGTTCCTCCAAACATTTAAAAATGGTTTGCAGATAGCTTCTTAAGAAGTTAATCCAGTGAATGACGAGTGTTTATTGTTGATATTGCTAACACTGTACCAAAGTTGTTATTTTACTATGTAGACACAATATTTTTAAGGATGAGTAGTGTAACAGTTCTAGAATTGGAACATAGGTAATAATTTCATTAGAGAGGCAAAAAGTATTAAAAAATCTGAGAGAATACTATAATAGTGACTGTAATATCTGAGGATGACCTTAAGAATAAATTCAACATTAGCTTTTTGGGTTTTTTTTTTTTGATGGTTTTGCACTCAAGCTTTTTTTTATTATTTTTTAATCACCGATGTAGAAGTATGGAAGAGGGGATGGGTTATTTTATGATTATGGATAAGTTTTAATGAAAACATGTTCAGTGAATTTAGCAGCAATCCTGGAAGCAATTTGTTTATCAGCTGCATATATTTCTTTTTTGAGAATTTTTCATAGTCTCACCTGATTCTTCAAAAGACTCTTCATCCTGCCATTATGGATTCCTGCTTTTCTTTGCTCCAATGAGTATGGGGATAAAGCAGTTTGAAAAGAGATGATTCAGTCCATCCCATATCCAGCATGTACTTCAAAAGCATGACTGAACCCTCTTTTACAAGGTTGGGCACTGAATTTTGCTAACAGTAGTTGACATATATTTCTTGTTCCATTTCACATAAGCAAATGATTGAAAACCTGGTCGCAAAACATACTGGTGAAGTTTCACAGTAAGGAAATCCATGTGTTCTTCTAAACTGTCTCATTCCACTGTTTGCTCTTGCAAATAAAAACATTAATGTTGTATTTTATTGGTTTATTCCTGAGTAAGTGTAAATAATGCATGTCTGTGTCTCCTATGATTTAATTAAATGCCTACCTTTTGTTTCTCTCCCTGTAATTTTTCAAAAAATTCTGTGATTTTTAAAAAATATTCAGCTTCTCTTTGCTCAGCATGGGATGGTTTAAGAGCCCCAGCTTTCATTTGTAAAAAAAAGAGGTTAGTTGGGTTTTGGTGGTTTCTTTTTTCATTTTTAAGGTAGCAGAATACGTGAGATTTATGGCTATAATATTTACTAGTTTCATTACTTTTTGTGTCTCAATAGCTATGCATTTACTGAATACTTTTGAGCTGGTATTTTTCCAGATCAATTTAATGTGTATGCTCTTCTCATAGAGAAAGAGAACATTCCTGGTGTTTGTTTTCTATTTACTTCTTATTACACTAGTCTAAAATTCCAAAATAACTTCATTGTCACTGAACACAACAGAATGTTCAATTCTGTTCAACTAAAAACAATCAAAGCAGAAAAAAAACCCTAAGCAGATGATCAGCCATTTCAGTCCATACCAGTAGGATGATCTCTTCTGTCTGAAGACTTCATCCTGCTTATGACTTCTCAGTTGATGCCCATCAACTGAACCTCTTTATCTTGCCAGTTGTCTGCTACTAATTATGGGAGTACACTTCCATGAAGTGGGCTAGTAAATGGACTTTCTTTTATTATAAAGGGTGAAAAATTTCTAAACTTAGGCTTGTATTTACTTCTCTAAAAGGCACCTTTAATGTATATGTTGCTATACATAATTTCCTTTGCTGTGTTCAGTTTGTGACTCTCCCTCTCTGGGGTTAAATTTAGCAGTTTGAGATGTAATCTAGACAAGCTCCCAGTTGGTCCATAAAATAGATGGATAGACTTACTTCATTGAGATGGCTGGCTGTGTTCCCCTCCTTTTCTCTCTGTGTATATGAGAAGTCTTTCTTGTATTCCTGCATAGTATATGAATAAGGTGAAAAATAAAAAATGAAAAGCAGTATTACTGATCTGGCAAGATTTCATAGACTTGGTGAGCAAAATATTGCAAGTCTTTCATCCTTGGTCCATCCCTAGTCTAATTAGTCAAGGATTAGAATATTCTTCAAACTGACAAGATTATGATTTTATTTTATTTCATAGCAGAGAATTCAAATAGGCCAAAAGTGGTTGAACATCCCTGCTTATGCTTAGATTGTCAATAGCTGTTATTATTAGCTTCAATAGCTGTTAATATCCATACTGCAAGTTTTAAAGTAAAAATCTTTAGTGAACACCTGTGAATGGATACTGCTGGGAGACAGAGTTGAGTGGAAATGGCAGGAGAAGTCATACTCTGTGGAAGTTTGCATAAAACCAAACCTACAGCAAACTGGAAGATGCATAAGTAGCTTTTTTGGTTTGTTTTGTTTTGTATCACTAAAGCCTGCCTCCACAAGAAATCACTTTAATTTAGGGTTAAGGATGACCTGAACCTAAAGCAGAAGAAACTATTCTTAAAACATAAATCATTGGGCTAAAATTGTTTTTTAAGATACCATTTCATTAAATCAGTACAACTAAGTCTTTATTTAAAGTCTGTTTACTCCCTGATATTTTAGGTTTACAGTTAATAGTTTATAGTTATATATCTTT
>VZRU01015694.1:442879-505052 GCA_013398155.1 Pedionomus torquatus | reverse complement strand
AAGAATATTTTCAGATATAACTACACTTTTATCTGCAAAATGAAAGCCAAGTCCTCCTGCTGACAAGCAGAACTCTTTTCTACTCCCTTCATAACATTAATTTTCCATGTCTCTGTGTCCAAATGTCCCATATTAGACCCTCATTTGGAGGGCTAGATGGAATGCTGAGGCCATCCAGCAGTTTATATATGGACATTTAGTGCATAACAGTGCTTTTATCTTGAATGTGTGGAATTTCTACACTTCCAATTGGAAACACTTCAGTCCCCTAGAGAACTTAACTACTACTACAGTTTGTAAATATGGAAAGATGATCACCATCTATCTACAGTAAGGGAGACGTTGAGTATTATTCATGTTGAAAATAAACCTATATAAAGGGTACTTCTTGTATCTATCTGTAGTGTTCCCCTCTTTCACAGTGAAGGAACTGATAAAATGCATAACAATATTGTGCTTGGGGATTCTCAGCTGTTTCTTGATATAGCCAATTTTATTATCAGCTCTGAAACAGAAAAAGACTTTAAGTATCCCCCTGAAAGAAGCAGCTTTTTTGTGCCTCTGACCTGTTGTATGTCGTTTTATTACAGCAGTCATTGTTCTGTGTGTAATAACTTTGGGCTCTGAATGTTTCTATCCTCCTGTAAGAACAGTATCTGCCCTCCTCAGATGAAGTGCATAGCCTGTGTCAATTCGTCTCTCAGCACTCCTCTTATTTTTGTGTAGATACCTTGAACTTGTCATCATTAACAAAATAAATCTACATTCTTTGGCTCTCAACTAAAATTTTGTTGAGGAATTTCTACTCCTGTGCCTTTGACAAGCTTCCTAGCTAGCTGCGTGCTACCACTATTATCACTATTTTCTTTATTCCCGAGTTATATTTCTTAAATTCCATTAATATATGTAGTTAGTTTGTATCTTGTCTCACTTTTTTAAAGCATAATCCAGTGTCTAGCAATGTGAGTAGGAGTCTTTCTATTGCCAGTAGTGGATGTTCATATGGTATAAGCAGTCTACCATGACATTTTGCATTGCTACAGTATTCTCAGAGATTTTGAGTAGTTCCTTCTAACTTCTGTTTTCCAGATTGAAAAAGAGGGATGGACAGACTGGTAGGTAGAGTTCAAAAGGTATTAAATCATGCTTTACTTCTTTTTATATGGGTTAGTAATTTAAATGACTAAAGGCTATATCCAGGAAAGGAGCTAAGAGCCTAAGGGTTAGATCCTTGGTTGCATCTGTGCATGTAATTAAAAAGGAACATTAGGGAATGTGTCACTCCACAATTTGAATTCATATAGTTAAATGTTCTTTCTCCAATACTCTATGCTATCCCCAAACTGTTTTCAGATGTTCTGAGGCAGTGCTCTTTGGCTTGAAAAAAGAAATGTGCCAGGAGGTTTGCTAGTGATTAAACAACATGAACAGTTGTCTTTTCTGTCCATAGTACCAGCTCTTAGACAAAGAGGGCAAATTGTAGTAAATGAAATCCAGAACAAACATGTATCCTCACGCAAGGCACTGGAGAGATTAGGACTTCTAAAGGATGGTAAAGAAACCTTGGGTTCTGAGGAATCATTGATTTGTAGAACTGGCACAGACTTTTATAAGGGCTATGGAAGGGCATTTTTGTCCATTTAGGAGCCAGAATGTGAAGTTGTCTCCTGAGATTATATATCTGTTCTTTGACAGAACAGAGTAGTGTTTAATTTATTGTAGAGCAGACAGTAGAGTTTGTGTTTCCTGACTTCTATGCAATATTAAGGCAGTTAGAGCTCCTCCCAGAAAGCAGGAGTCTTAAAATCAATACACTTTTCCAGTCTGTTAGGATTCAAATCCACAGGAACATGCCCAGGTTCTGAGAGAATGACAATGTGAGTGGGTGAAAAACATCATACAACAACCTATGTTGACAGAGACCTCCAGAGGTCATCCTATCTGACCCATTGCTCAGAGGAGATCTAACTTAGACAGGGTTGCTCAGGGCTGTATCTGGAACATCTATAAGAATGAAGACTCTACAAGCTCTCTGAGCAACCTGTTCCATTTTTTAATGGAAGAGCAAGTTTTCTAATACCTAATCAGAGTTTTCTATGTTCCTAACTTGTGTCTCTTGCCTCTCTTCTTATCACTGTGCATTTGCACGATTCTGGCTCTGTCTTCATTATATCTGTCCTCTAATTAGGTAGTTACAGATAACAGTAAAGTCATCCCTCAATCTTCTTTTCTGAAGGCTGAACAGGCTCAGTTTTCTCAGCTTTTCCTCACATATAATGTTCTCTGGCCTATTGGCAATCTTAGTGATCCTACTTCAGGGTGTCAGTATCCTTCTTGTACTGAGGAGCCCAAAACCAGACACAGTACTCCAGATGGGATCTCACAGTTGTTGGACAAAGGAAAAGGACATGCACTTTATTCCATATTTAGGTATAAAGGTCTGATTTCAGAAGTCCCAATACTTAGAAACTTAGTGAATCGGTGGGATTTTCTCTCCTATAAAGTCTGAACTTCAACAAACTTATCTCTGAGACTTGCCATTGCTGTGATATTTTTTTTTATTTCCTGAGAATCAGAAGGATAACATAGTTAGATGGTTATAATCTGTTTTTTTAATATCTCTGAGGTACATTTAGAAGATAGTTTCTATGTCCTCATCTTGAAAGATGAAGAAGGGCCTGTCTTACTCTTTGGAAAATGATTGAAAATGCAGAGCATAAGTTGGAATAATGACTCTAACATTACAAGGACTCTGGTGTGGCAGAAATAGATGCACTTTTAAATATTTAGGAGATAGCCTCTGAACTACCTTATACCATAACAGATATGACCACATCCACTTTGAACTGTTACGAAGAAGTACATAGAGGGTCAGGTCCTGCATCATACTTTAGTCTTGCTACTGATTTCTACTCTGACAGTTTTAGGGAAATTGTTTAAATTCATTGTTTTAGTATCTGCTTGGTAGAGTTAAAGAATATTTATGACATTCAAGAGGTCTGAATCAGTCAATCTATAAATAATACTGAAGAAGCCACTTATTTGTACCTATTCCTTCATATTTTCCAGTAGTGTGAATAAGAACCAGAGATACTGCCACTTATAACAAACAAGAATTTCTCTATTACAAGATCTGTCTGGATTTTGTCTATTTGTAAGTGACAGGGAGTCTTTGGGCAGAATTGAACCATGTTGGAATTTTATTGTGTTAGATTAGTGTATAAATAGGAAAAAACATTCACTTTTGCACTGTGACTCATCTAAAAGAATCATTGTGTACGGCTGTAGAATTTACTCTTATTAGTTTGACATGATACAGAACCGAGCTATGTGTTGAGGAGTCCTGGATCTCACTGTCACATATGTCAGACCTTATAAATTTGCTTTTTAAATAAACCAAACAATAAAATAAAAAGAGTTTCCACGTGCCCTTTCTGTTTGGTCTGTCAGCAAATAAGGATGGGTGAACTTCTCTTTTCAGAAAGGCAGCCCTTTGAAGATGTTTAGAAAAGAAATGGGGAGGCAAAGATCAAAGGACCCAGGAACCTGTTCTGTATAGTCAGTGAGTATTGTTCTTGCACATCTGGGTCAGTTCAGAGTGTTTTTTAGAGGCAGAAAATCTTTTCCCTAAAGGCAGAAAATCTTCTCCCTCTCTGCACTGCATTCTCTTGAATTTATTATGTGAATTCAATGCTATACTGAACTTAGTTGGTAGTGACCCTGAATATACACAATCTTACACAAAAAGTATGCTAAGCTCAAGTTAAGGTCACAAGATGTAGCTGTACTTTGGAGTAATAAAGATAGCCAAAGGGCATGCAGAACAAACAAGTAACACAAAGATGTGTAAGAAGCCTAAATTAGTCTGATGAGGAAAATGCACAAGAGTTTTTCAAACCTTCTACCACCCCACCCCCTGCCATACTCCATAGTGATGCCATGTGGCAATAATTCAATTTTTTCATAGGAGCCCAAATATGATTAAAGTCTTTTAAAGAAACATGTTTCTTTTAGTGGTTCCATTCAAATCCCCCAGAATCACCCAAAGGTTTTTCTCACTAGTTCTCTATTGCCAACGAACACTAGACCCTCTCTTGTTACCTTTTCTCTAGAAAAAAAAACAGACAAAAAACAAACTTTGACAGTTTTATATTTTCATGAAGGAAAGAAACAAAACAATATAATCAGCAGATCTGCATGTCCATATAAATAACTCAAAGCAAAGGAAAATGGAGCATTTTCCCCTGAACTTTACAGAACAAGAAGCCTCCTTTATTTGGGACCTTCTTCACCTGCTGAGAAGGAAGACACTGTAACATGTTCTGAAGGTCCACAGTCAATATATTGGACCAACAATTGGGCCTACCCCATACCTTGCAGCCACTGTCAACCAATGAACCTATCTACACTTCTGCTTCAGTTAAGTCAAGTACATCCAGTCTCCCGCCTTCATTCTGGGCCAAATAAATTTGATTTGCCCTTGTTTCCAGTGTCATAGATCAGCTGACTGATTAGGCAAGCAGAAATCTCTGTGAAGTTCTTTTGGGCTGACACTACCCACCTGCTCTCTCAAAGTCATACTGGAGTCTGGGTATTTACTGAATACCTAGCTGGCTTTTATACCCACTATTTTGAGATAAATTAGTAAAGAAAACTCTATATAAGGGATAAAAATGATCATTTCTATAGGAAAAAGTGATTTTATTTGTATAGGATAGAGGGCCTCTTCCCAGTGCAGTAAATCTTTCCCTTAATTTCTGGAAATGTTTGTCATTCCAGGGCCACCCTTCAAGAGCTTTAGCAGTGAACTTTGCTGAGGTTCAAGAAACACCTGGATTCAGTTTGGTTCAATTATTTGAGTAGCAAAGACCCTGGATCTTCCAAATTGATACATATGATACCAAATAATAGTACATCTATAAACTAGATGTAAAAGAAGAGAAATCGGTGTTTCTTGCCAGGTTCCCAGGTCAAATTCTCCAAGCTGGGAATTTCAGCTGAGTGTTCAAAATTCTAAGAATTAGATTTTAGGCATTGAATAGAATGGGAAATTATGTTACAACTGCAAGATTTGTTCCTATAGCTGGTGGTTCTCCAGGAAAAATAAGAATCTTACAATCTCATAAAAATCAAATTACATTTCTGAATTTCCTACATTTGCTCCTTCCTGAACTCCTCTTCAGAGCGTTTCTACTTCTCTGAAGTTACCTTTTAAAATGAACAGATTTTTAAATAAAGATACAAACTCTCTGTGCAAGCCTATTCTATTTTCTTTTTCTGGTCCCAGAAATCCCTGGTACTAACTCCGCCTTTTACAGCCCTGTAAAACATGCCTTGTCTTTTTAACATTGAACAGTAGAGGGCAACCTGAGAATGACTCTTCTAACTTCCTACAGTTTGAGATGCTGTAAATCGGGTGGTTTAAAAGTTATTACCAGTTGTCAGTACATTAAATACACGTTAAATAATTACAGTATTCAATATTGATTGTGGTTGTGCTATACTTGATATATTTTTCAGCACAAACTGAACTTTTCATTCAAGGTCAATTGATTATGTGATTTCAGTACAGGAGTCACGCTGTGCTCAGCATTCCCATACAAAATTGGTCATTTGCAAAATAAAGTTTGCAAATAAGTGGAAGAAATGAATAAATATGGATGGGAAAATGACACCACTGAAAGAATAAAAACTTCTGGAAATATCCTGCAATTAAACAAGGATAAAACTAGTATACTTTATAGAACTATTGTAGATTTTTGTAGACATTTCTTGACCATGGCTTATAATTCTATGTTTAACTCTACAGACTTGAGTACAAATTCTGTATTACTTTCTATTGTGAAGTTTTTGAAACAACATAATCAATTTAAGGGATTTTTTACAGTCTTTGCCTAAACTTAGTTGAAAGTGCTATATGCTCTATTAGTATGCTATATTAAATTTAGTGAAAGAAGTAAGAATATGCTTAAGAGATAGTGAGACACCAGCGGACATGAAATGAGAGCCCAAGAGAAAAGAACTTGTATGATATTAAGTAACATTAATGTCTAACAGCAGTGATTGCTTTGTTGCTCGTGGTCTGATCCAAATACTGTGGCAAATTTATGTTGAGAGCCACCCTTTAGAAGTCATCTTGGAAGTCATCTTGCTGTCACTATATTAGAGAGTTTATTTATACTCAGATGTGTTCCACTGCTTTTCTTTAAAAAAAAGTTTATATCTTCATACACAAGTTATAATGACATGCAAAGAACATTTGCTGCTACTGTTCCTCTGAGGAGCCTGAATGTCTTCTCCCCAAGTTTCTCTGAGGTTCCATGGAATTGACCCCTTAATTCCACTTTTATTTTCCCCTTTTATGGATATTCTTCAAACACAACCCCAGCTATGATCTTTATGCCAATGACTCACAGGTTTAGTCCTCCATTCCAAGTTAAATTCTAATTCTTGTCCAGTCTTGTCAGTACTACTCAATTCCTGGGAAAGCTCATATGCCTGAAACACAATTCTTCATCATCCTCTTTCTGTTTCCTTTGTTATCTTTGCATGATATCATCACTGTCCTTCCTGGGCCTGGTGCCTGTAAGAGGGAGATTGTATTAACCTCAGCCTTCTTTCCAGAGCTCCAGATCCCATCTCTGGGATGAATGTTTCCTTTTCTTCCATGTGGAAACAAATTTAAGGTTTTGACTACCATATCTTTGAAACATTCAATTTATATGCATTTAAAATGGTACTGTTACTCAGAACTTGGTCCCTTTTGCACCTTCATATTGTGTAGCTTCCCCTTCCCCTGATAAGAAAACACAATCCATTTCCTATTGCAGAGCGCTTTCTTGTAACTCTTACTGTCTCTTCAGTGATTCTGAACTTCTAAAAGCATGTTTTTTCTGCCAGTGTCTCCCCTCATCAAGTCATTGTTATGCTTTTTTTAATAAAGTAATTTTATGCCATTTGCTATAAATATTAGAAGCAATGTACCCATTTAGAGTCATTTGTTGTGGTTAATCCTAATGAAAATCTATGAGGAAGCAGAAAGCCTTAAAATTCTCATTTTAATCCTGTCTTTTCCCAGTATTTTTCAAAGCATGAACAATATGAAAAAAATAATTTTGATCAGAATTGGCTTCTTCATAAAAATTAAGGCATTTTATCCAGGTAAACTGTTCTGAATGAGGTGTTGGTAGAACATGGGCAAGAGCTGGATGAAGCCCTTCCATTACTCTGCCTTGAATTGGAGGCTGAGTCTCTAGAATTTCAAGGTATCTGTATCTCGATCTCCCACTCATTGCCATGCATATGCCAAGCATAAGCCTGGCTTACAGCTCAATTCCCACTTTTTTTTTCATGGAGAAATTGAAATTCTGGCATTCACTTTGTATCAGAGTGTTTTGGTTCTTTGTCAACTTGCATTACTTCTGCGTATTTCTGAGAACATTATAACTGTTTATGTGTTACTGTACCTGTTTCTCTGGAAAAGCAGTTAAAAACATACTAACTTTCAACTGGTTCTAAATTAGTACACATTTGCACAGTCTACAAGATGGTAAAGGGAAGGAAAAAAAGCAATAAACTCACTAGATATGTTTACTGACCTGGCTAGTCTCATGGATCTCAGTATCAACACCCTATTTTTTTTGGATTTGTTTTATTTTGTTTCTTTACTTCTCCTTTTCTGAATGTTCATGTATCTCTACTGTTGTCTGGTAGACTGTTATGGTTTCGTGATAAGAACAGTGTGAGACTATGTGAGTATATTTGGGTAACTGAAAGCAAATAACAATAATATGTATCCATTATTTCACAAGACAAAGAGTGAGTCTCTGTCATATGAAATACAAAGGTATTCCAGAGGTCTAGTTCTTAGTTTGCTTTCTTTTTTATCCTGTGGTATGAAATACTGGACAGACATCACTTTTCATAAAAGTCTACTAAATGTTTGCATTTCTTAGATGTCCTTCTTAATATAATATTGGCAAAACCCATCAACATTCTGCAAAAATATTGGCAAGGCTTGCATTGGCACAAGTGTTAAAACAATATTACTTAGAAAGCAAAACTGAGTGAGGGATTAACAAGAGAGATTAAAATAACTTTTTGCTTTCATTTGTCGAAAGTGCAGTCATTTTGACCACCAAGATTTTTTTCCACCAGTTTAAAATTGCATTTAAAAGGTGTTATTCCAGGCCTTTTTGGCAAAGAGCTAATCTGTTGTTGTGCCACTGTGTTTACTCTAGCTGAGGTTCTGGCACTCTTGTCTATGATGTGCATTATTGCCACCAAACAATTTTGCTGGTCAGAAATTACAAGCTGGTATATCCAGTTGACTTTGGTACAATTTGACTAACTTCAACGTGCCTTATGTGCCATTAGCTGCAGATACAAGACTCAGTTTTATACATTCAAAACCTTTTCTGCTAGAGTTCTGAGCCATATGTCTTGGTGGGGACTGCTTTCCACTGCAGTGGCAAAAAGCACCACACTATTGTAATAACTCTTTGCAAAATCTGTTTCTTCTCCTTACCACTACCCCAAAACCCAGGAATCTGACAGGCTGCCCCTTTCCCCAGAAAACACAGTCACTCTGTCTTGCCATGACTGTGGGCTACACTGGTTGTAGTCCTGGGAAGCATCATTGACGGTGGCTGTGCCGAGCTACTCTGTGATTCAACCTGGAACCCAGCACTCCTCAAACTGCACAGCTCTGCTCACACTGAAGTTCAGCCTTTGCCTTCTAAAACTCATGTCTTCAGGCTTAACATTTTTAACCCCATGGTAATTAAACAGCTGTTTTGCAATTTAGTTTTCTTATTCTTTAAGATGTGTTATGGAAGAGACAGCCAAAGTATTTTCAGTACATGTTTTTAGTTTTACAGGCATTTAAGAGTAGAAATTTTCAAAAAGCATCGAATGTAGCCTTATCTCAGAGAGACAAAGAGTACTCTTAAAAAGTGACTTGGATGGATGATGAATTCTACTCTTATTCAGAATGACCATGTTTTGGCCAGTTGAAGAAAAGGTTATTTATTTTTACAGAATAGGAAAACCACAAAGATTTTTAATGAAATTCTGTGTGGAGTCTTAATTCACTGGCACCTTCTTATAAATATTTAGTTTTATAGGAATATTACAATATAAAAATTTAATAAAATACAATAATAGAAACAGACTAATGCCAAAACTGGTTGAATAATTTCTTTCTGAAATTCTAGTAGTCTAGAATATATTAAAGATACTGTTTCTTTCTGTATTTATAGATTCATATACTGGAATGCTCAAATCATTTTTTCTTAATATATAAATATATTCAGGGCCCAGATACAATGTGGGTGGGCATAATGTGACCACTGACTTATTGCTTGCTGCTTGTAAATGTGCCTCACTCATGGCTTGGCAGGCTAGAACTCCTATGGGCTCAGGGAGAAAATGGGATGTTACGTTTACTTAGTCCTATGGCTTTTATTAGCTACAAGTGTTTGTCACAGTGTATTGTGCATCCATTTGCTCAATAGAAGCTGAGCTAACAGCATTGATTTATAGCTATGGTTCAAACCTGGCTGCAGAGAGAGGGGTGAGTGGTCAGTGTAAAGCATCCAATAGCAACCAGCCAGTTGAACACAAGGCAACAGAAGTGGAAGCGAAACATAAAGTAGCCTCCAGTACCATCAGCTTACTAAGTCAGAAAAGAAGTTGGCATGTCGAAGTGCAGATTTATGGTGATCAAAATTAAGAGTGTAAATTTATTTGTTTGCGCTTACTATGTCTTCTGTTTTGTAGCTTTTTTCGGAATTAAAGATTTCTGTTTGTGTATGGGCTCTGGACTATGGGTTGCTGAAGTGCTACAGGTAGAAGAGAATAGCATAGCGTAGCGTAGCATAGCATAGCATAGCATAGAATAGAATAGAATAGAATAGAATAGAATAGAATAGAACTATTACACTTGGAAAGTACCTAAAATGATCATCTAGTTCAACTGCCTGGCCAATTCAGAGCTAACCAAAAGTTAAAACGTTATTAAATAGCATTATCCAAATGCCTCTTAAACACTGACAGGCTTGGGCATTGGATACCTCTGTAGGAAGCTTGTTCCAGTGTTTGACCACCCTCTCAGTAAACAAATGGTTCCTAATGTCCAGTCTAAACCTCCCCTTGGAGCAGCGCTGAACCATTCCAATGTGTCCTATCACTGGATGCCAGGGAAAAGATATCAGCACCTCCTTCTCCACTCCCCTTCTGCAGATAGAGAGCAATGAGGTCTCCTCTTAGTTTCCTTTTCTCCTAGCTAGATAAACTGAAAGCCCTTAGCTGCTCCTCATAGGACATTCCTTCCAGCCTTGTCACCAGCTTTGTTGCTGTCCTCTTTATGCACTCAAGGACCTTCACATCCTTCTTAAATTGTGGAGCCTAGAACTGCATGCAGTATTAAGGTGAGGCCACACCACTGCTGAATTCAGCAGGAAAATCACCACTTTTGATGAGCTGGCAGTGCTGTGTCTGATGCACTTCAGGATATGGCTTGACCTCTTGGCTGCCAGGGCTCACTGCTGACTCCCATGGAGCCTGCTGTCAACCAGCACCCCCAGATCCCTTTCTACAGAGCTGATCTCCAGCTGCTCCTCTCGCAGTTTACACGTGCCTGGTGTTACCTCATCTGAGCTGCAAAATCCAGCATTCATTCTTGTTAAATTTCATGTCATTAATGATTGCCTAATGCATCAACCTATTTAGATCCTTCTGCAAGGACTCTTATAGTTCAAGTATGACTTCCCCTTAGCACAGTCCACCTCTTCTCCTTCTCAAACGTCATTTAGATTGCTGAAACTTGTTCCCCACTCTTCTCAGAATTCTTTTTGCCTCTGTTTCCAATATTTACCTCCCATCCCACTTTTCCCATCTTGACTGCCAATAATAAAGAAGAGATTAGTTCTTGCTTCTATTGCCTTCTGCCTGACCAAGACTGCAAGGTCAAGGCAAACAAGTAACTCTTCTTTCTGCTGCTCAACCACTCTCTTTCTGAAGGACAACAGAAATGCATAATAAAATGTAAGTATAGTTATGATTGTGATCCTCTGGGTTGCCAGGGCTCACTACTTACTCCTATTGAGCCTGCTGTCAACCAGCACCCCCAGATCCCTTTCTGCAGTGCTGCTCCTCTCCCAGTTTTTACTTTTTGCCCAGTGTTACTCAGTCCTCTTTGCTGAATCTAGCTTTTGGACTTGTTAGATTTCATCCTGTTAATTATTGTCCAATGTCCCAATATATCCAAATCCATCCACAAGGTCTCTTGTTTCCTAAAAGAGTCAACAGCACCTCCCAGTTTGGTATCATCAGCAAACTTGTCAATGGTGCATTGAACTCATGCATCCAGATCACTGATAAATATTTTGAACAGAACTGGCCCTAGAGCGGAACCATGAGAAAAAAGCACCACCGGTGAGTCGTCATCAGCCAGATGTAGTCCCATTCACTACAACACTTTGAGGTCTGCCATTCAGCCAGTTCTTCACTCAGCACTCCATAAACCCGCTTGTCCCACAGATAGACAACTTTTCCAGAAAGATACTGTGAGGGACAGTATCAAAAACCTTACTAAAATTCAGAAAAACTATATCCACTACCTTCCCTTCATCCACTAGTCAGGTGACCTTATCATAGATTGGTATCAAATGAGTTAAACAGGACTTTCCTTTTATGAACCCATGTTGATTTCACATGATGATTGCATTATTCTTTAAATGCCTTTCAAAAGTATCCAGTATAACCTTCTCCGTAGTTTTTCCAGGAATGGAGGTTAGACTAAACCTAAGTACATTTACTTTTGCCTGATATTTTACAGAACTTTGTTGTACAGTTAACAAAGGAAAAGACTTTGCAGATGGGAGACACAATCGTGTATCACTAGACCTAAGCCTCAGGCCCTTGGAGCACTTCACAAATCACATTCTTGTTGGACCCAGTTGTGTGTGTACACCTCATCTACCCCATATACCCTTGTTTCCATGCCAGGAAGCTCAAGTTGCTCAAAGGAAAGAAGATGCAATTTGCTCTGACAGGGTCCTTGATATGGATGTTTAAGGATTCACAACCCTTGTGTGCCTGCCACCTAGTCTAGGCATATCTTTCATAACTTTAAGTAGTCACAGTCCATGTGTAGGTAGTAGCTTATCTTTACTGCCTACTGGAGGACAGGGGATGGGGTGGGCCATGGTGTTCACAGAAAATTTCAGACAGTCTTTCACCATGAACTCATATTCATAGTACAGCAGTATGTCACCGGAAAATAGTCTAATGTAGCATATCTATTCTGCACACATAAATGACCATTTATGATATCCACATCTTTGTTTATATTTCATGGGATGCATTTGGAACAGAAAATTTGATTAAATCAATGCATTGCTTTCAGATCCTTGGTATTCTACAGGCTTCATTACCTGTGTGGCATTTGCTGTGGAGGACTAGGAAGAGCTATTTCATTGTCAGTAGAATGATTCTCTAGTGAAGTGTACACACCTCTACTGGAAATTTTTCACATGGTGTATCTAATAAAATGGACAAAAAAAAATAAAATTAAATGCCATAGGACTAGCTAGAATTATATTCTCTGAACTCTTTTCTCTTACCTGACACACAGCAGAGTGCCACCAACA
This sequence comes from Pedionomus torquatus, assembly GCA_013398155.1. Classification (NCBI taxonomy): domain Eukaryota; kingdom Metazoa; phylum Chordata; class Aves; order Charadriiformes; family Pedionomidae; genus Pedionomus; species Pedionomus torquatus. The sequence goes on along the minus strand of VZRU01015694.1, from coordinate 492,399 downwards.
CTTTGCTATCTATTGTTAAAATCATGCACAAAGTTGGGCAAGTACCCAATTCATGCATGTGAATCATCTGCTTTACATTGAAGCCATCCCTTCAATTTAAGAAACTTTTTTTTTTTTTTAAATTTTTATTTAATATATTTCATTACTAGAAAACAAAACATTGCAGATCTAACGCTCACCTCCTTGGTGGCACTAGTGGGGTCTTCACACTGACTTGTATCATGTACCTATTTCCAAGAAAATGGGAATGTTGAACAAGAACTAACCTTCATCATGTTGATGGAACCATCTTCTGTTTTCCCACTTGCCTAAAGAGGTGGATGGCCTTTCTGAAGATTTAAAAGGCTATGGAAACTGAACTGCAGGGGATTATAATCTTCAGTTTAGTAAGGTAGGTTTAACTAGAAACCAGCTCTGCGGTTTCTGAATACGAAACACAGTAAAGCCATGAGAAGCTTAAGTCAGAGTGTCATCAAATTCTATCAGAAAGAAAATTATACTGATTTAATTGTCTGTGGGTAAGGTCTTTCTACTCAATCATTTCATAGTCTACTTAAAATGAACCCTTGGCAGAATAGAAAAAAATCTTTTAATTAACAGTGGTCTTATTGATCAAGTCCAGGGAATGAGGAGGAGGAGGAAGATGATGACGATAGCTACTACTATTGATGTTTACATTGATTTGATATTTTAAGTTAACTGAATTTCTTGCGTTGCATTTTGAGATAAAAGCTGTAAACTTCCCACTGTACATAATAAAGACATAATTTCAGGTCAAAGTGGCACAGTGGGCTTCTGTGCTGGTCTTTGATGTCTGGAGAGTTGAACTCACATTCTGGCTTTGATCTCAAGTGAAAATAAGTTTGGTGGGTCTTGTTAGAGCCTCTGTTCTCCACAGTTTAAGTGCTCCCACAGTTCAGTACAATTAGCATTCTCTGTGTAAGAGAGGCCCTAGGCATTGGGGTGTTACAGGGTCAGTGCTGACATTTGCTGGCAAAGCTGAATGGGGATGCTTGCATAACAGCTTGTGTGATGCCTGGCTTATATTTGGTGCTGAAGTGCAAAATATAATTACATTATTAATATAAAACAATATAGTTCCAAAGCAGCGGACAGGTAGATGCAACTTGGTTCATCAATATAACATATTTTATTATATTATGTGTTTTTAAAAAGTTTTTTCTCTCACTTGATGTACAGGTTTTTAAATGCACATTTGATATCTCTCCATCATATGCTCCATCTCACAGCAACCCTCTGGTAAACCCATCAAAGCCTGCCAAGACCACACACACACTGCATAGTTCTACCTAAAGACGAATGCAGTGAATCACGATTGGTTCTGAACGTTGCCATTTTTTAGCTTCGCATTTATCTCATTTTTTTTTCATTCAATTCTTCACAAGTTCTGCTCTGTCATAGTCTAGTTTCTGGAACTAGTTAGTCTTCTGTTGGTTACTGAAGATGTGGTACAAGACCAAACATCAACACCCCAGGTTTAGGAAGGGAGAAAGTTGATTTATTGTGCGTCTGTATAACAGTGCCTAAAATAATACAGCTCTCTTGTTAGGTGCTACTGTGGTATGTAATATATAAAAAATACTGACAAACAAAATATATAAGTGCAATACTCTACAGTTAAAAACTAGAAAAACGAGAGATACCTTGAAACTCTCAGAGTAAACTTTACTTAGCAATACAGAACTAAATACAGGGAAGAGTTCTGTGTCTGCATATTTCACAGTTTGTTTTTATATTTGCTGTGATTCAAAGGAATTTAAAAAAATGAAAAGAAAGCAGTAATAATGAAGACCTCATCCCCTTATTTCTTGCTTAGTAGATCCAAATCAATCTTGATTCCAAGCTGTTGTTGATTTGTATAACTCCCCTCTCAAAATAAAGTTTGCATGTCACTGTTACCCTTATAATATTTTTTATTGCTCAAAAAATGTGGAATACTTCATTATGTGATATGAAATTAAGGCACTAACCTCAATTCCAAACTGCACCTCTTCCAATATACTGCAGAGATGCTTATTTAAACTGAGTAAGTTGATAAAACTGAGGAACTTCCAGAATAAATTTAAATTTCATCTTCCCCAGTTACCTATTTTTAATAGTTGCCCAGTAGTGAATGCTTACACAGGAAAAGAAATAAAGAGTAAGGTATAGGGTGCACATGTTCAGTCAATCAACAGCTGGAGCCTTCTTGAGTTAGAGGTTGCATAGGAATGGTCATGTTAACAGCTACTTAAAGACTTACCTTGAGTTCTGCCTGAATTCAAGCTCCCCATCATCATGCTGCTGACAGTGCAACTTTGGAGGACAAAATACTGAGGATTTTTTCTTTTAAATTTGATGACATTGTTTCTGTTATGGAAACAGCAGGATTCTAAGAACAGGGAGTAGATTTTTTACCAACCTCACAAGGCTGCGAAGCAGCTCCCAGTTAGCTTTTCTCAGGATCATGATACCAGTATATTGGTATCTGATACCTTATTCTCCCACCCTCTTTGAAGGTTTCTTCCCTTGCTTCTGTAGATACGTAAATCTTCACAAAAGAATACCCAAGGATACCTTCAAACTCATCCATTCCTCACATTGCTTGAACTTCGTGCCATAAACTTTTCTTTTGTTGGGGTGACGCCTATTTTTTTCAGTTCTCTAGTTCCAGGTGGGTACAACAGCTGCTTCTCCCAAGGACAGATGAAATGCAAATGAAAATCAGTGATTTTATTCATGACTTTCAATTAATTTTAATTCAGACCTGTAGTATTGTGAGCAGCCTATTTGCCATTTATGGTTAAAAAATTATTTGCTCACATGTAGTAAAGGAGCGACCTGTCAAAAAGCAGGAAAATAAACATCCATGCCTCATCCCTTCATCATTAACACACACGCAGCACGTTAAATGATGATAGAGATCTGAGGGATTAACTCTGTCAGTAACAGTTGCTGTAAAGCTCTTGCCAAGCAGGAGCTTTTCCATTCATTGTAAAGATCTGCTAAGGACATCACTCTCATTTCCTAAGAATAAGATGTACAAGCGTTCACCTTTTACACTTCCTAATGAATATGCAGCTTTCAACCAAGAGGCCATTTATACTCATAAAAGGTTTTTTAAAATTAATCATAAACCCCTATATCGTGTTCGTTTCCTAACACTTGATTAGAGCAATGTAAATGTTTAAGTAGTTTAATTAAATTTATTAATATTTTTCCAAATCATGTAGCTACCTATTAGCAGTTAATTATAAAACAATGTGTCCTTTTAAAATGTCATTATAACTAATTTCAAAGAGTTATTCTTGTAACCATCCAGATTTTAAGGATAATGAACTCTTTGGCTTGTTTTGTGACAGAACAGGTGATCCTTTTAGAAAAACAGGAATTGTCTTTGAATATCTGGGGTCAGGAAATGTGTCAACAAGTAGTCACTAAAGCAACACTTGGACATCAAATAACTGCCTATGCTTTAAAATACATTGAAGTCAAACATTTCTCACCTCTGCTCTGTAGACATACCTGAAATGTCCATACACATTACTGTTGACACAGAGTCCCTGTACCTAGGTATTATTTTTTTCTGAGTAATTAAATCTTCACTTGGCCTCATAGAGGAGCAAGAGACAGTTTGATAGATCCTTCATCTCTCTCACAGGCTACTGGCTTCATGAAACCCACCGTGAGCAGCTGAAAGTGTGGCTGAGCCTTCTCTTCCCCTGAGAGTTTGGGAAGTGCTACAGGTCTGCCACAGAATCATGGAATCTTCATCTCTGTCGGACCTGAACCCTCACATGCCTGTAATTCTGCAGGCTACCAGCTAACTGGACTGGCACAAAGGGGTGGCTAGCCCATGGAAAGGTGTTTACTGGTGCGTGTGGGTAAATGCAGCAAAGTTTTACCTGCATGCCACATCAGACACAAGCCAGCCATTTCAGGAGGCATGTATCTGTGCTAGAATCACATCACGTTTTGGAGCTCGAATCAGAAGATGCACTATCACATTTATTCAACTTCTAGAGCACAGTTTTCTCATCTGATGGACCATTTTTATCAATCTTGGAGCAGGGAGAATGCTGAGGTATGAGTTAATCCTCAATTATCTGCTTTTTCCTCAGAGCAGGTGATGGGCTGATAACAGAATGTGAGTGGAGGTTTGGGAATGGTCAGTTCGTTTATCAGCTGCATCTTGGCATCACTTTTAAAACTCAACAAGCTATTTCTTTTTTTTTCTTCCTTTTCTTTTAAATCTGCAAGTTTGGCTTGCTTTGAAATCTACCTGAATATCTCCCATCTTGGGGCTTTTAGCTGCAGAGTTGACATCCCATCATGTTGATGAATGTTGATACTTCTGTAGAATCTGAATTCAGCAAGGAGGTGCCAGGGAAGAAAAGACTAGGAAACAAAGGAGAACCTGTCAGCCTGCTGGAAGGAGACTCTGCTAATCCTCTTTGGGGATATCTATATAGCTTTCAAATAAGTTGTTTGCAGTAGGAGTGATTTTGTTAAGGATAATATATAAGGCAGTTTCTCATAAGCAGTGAGTCCAGTGAGACATAGGATGGAAACATAGGAACTAGCCAAATAAACTTTAAAGAAGGAGCACCAACAAGGCAAAGTTGAGACAATAGAGGACCTGGTAGCTTCATTGTTGGTCTCAATTTGCAAAAGTTATGTTGTTTCCCTGTTCTGCCAAAAATTTCCTGTGTTACCACGTGCAAACTGCTGAAGCCAGGTATTACAAGGTGATTATAGTTTACAGCTTAACCTTAGGCAAACACAATCTGCCTCTGAATTTCGGAAGAAATTAGGGACCTAATTAGAACCAGTTGTCTAAATACCTTTGTGAATGTTGCCTCCAGCATCTTTGTGCTCTACTGCTGAATACACTTCTATATCTCTCAGAGGTATTGTAGGAATTAAGACCTTAAACCATAGGCTGATGGGGAAACACATTTTGGGAACACACCTATATCAAGATGAAATGATGTATTAGAAGTGCTTATTTTTATCATGGACTATGATGGGAGACTGTAGATGTCACCCTTTGATGTCTATAATACACATGCCCAAGTTAGGGCACATAAATCCTGGTCTGTGTAGTTAAGTTATTCCTAGAGTTTAGTGTGAATTCTTCATGACATTACAGTCAGAAAATGAGTAGTGAATAAAACCTAGTGATGTATACCAACTGAACAGATCTCTATGGAGTACATGGGCATAGCTTACAGAAGTCACACAGAAGTTGTAGGACATAAATATTTTAATAGGATTTTATTATCTCTTTTTATTGCTTTAACATTACCCCTGAGCAAATGCAGTTGTTTGAGTGGAATCCTAGGTGGCTTTTTCTGTCACCATAACTTGGATCCTTTTTATTGCTTGTCCGTGGAAACAGCGGGTGGGGAAATGCGAGTTAGTCATCAGCTAAAAGGTTTTGAAGAGTGATAAAACTGAAGATGGAAAGGTATGGAAAGGCATATCATAAGACTGAAGTTTCTGAAGTAGAAGGTGCAAAGAAATTTACATTAGGAAAACAATATCACTACTCTAAAATCGTCATCCAAAACCTAAATTTATCATCCAGTTTTTCAAAAATTTTATAACCCAGAGCAGCATAAATTTCAGATAAACATAGTAACACTTAGGTACTCCAAAAATAAACCTGGATACCGTATTGGGGGGAGAAGCAAAATATTTGAGGTTTAATTATTTCTTTTAATTTTTAGCCAGATTTGTGTTTTACTTTTTATGAAGTAAGTCCTCCTGCTTCTATAAAAAAAAAAAGAAAAAATGTGTGCTTTATACTAAGAATCAGGATGTATTTAGAAAAAAAATCAGGTCTAAGAGGCACAAGCAGTTATGAGAAAACTCATTATACTTTCTTTTCCATTGTAAACCTCTGGTCAGAGAGGATCTCTGTAGGAACCAGAGGAATTTTACAAAAAGCAGACACTGCCCCTGATGTCCCACTCTTCATTATGCCAAGAGGCTTTAAAAATATGTATATACTCTTTGCTTAAAATAACACTCTGTTTATTTCACCCTGACAAAAATGTGCCAACTGTTTTCTCCTCTAAAAAGTTTAGTGAAATCTGTAACTTGGAATCAGCCGAGAAATTTGTGGCAATTTGCAGCAATTTACTTAGATGAAGTACTGTGCAGTTTTTATTTTACTTCTCTATCTCTCTCCACAGTCTCCATTCCCCACCCCCCACACACTTCTTTCTCCCTCTCTCTCTCTTTCAGAAAGGTAGTCCTGCTTATTACCGTCATTAAGAAATATCTAGATACTAGTAGAGGTAAGAGGCAGTTACTGTAAAATGTATTTCTATCTATTGTGCTACAGATATATACATGCTATCAGTGGATTTTGGCTAAACTCTAACACAGCTGGAAACTTTCAGATTCTGGACACTTGCCACATTGTAATAACATCATATAGACATATATACAAAATACATGCGTACATACACACACATACATGCATATATTCTCATATATATGCACACCGAAATGAGGACCATGGTGTATACATGCTACAAGGTCTTTTTACAGATCATAAATCAATTTATTATGAGTCTTTCTGCTTCCATGTTATGAAATGGAGCCAAAAGTTTTTAAACATAATATGATGTGACTTAAGCCAAACATGAAAAAGCATAAAAAGAATGTTCAGCTGGAGGAGAGGACCAAACAAGAAGTGCTTTCATAAATCTGCTTACATGTGTTAGGATACAGGCAACAAATTAAAGGTCTGTTCACGAGTAACAAGACAATATTTTGCACATGTAAACATGGCATAGCTTCATTGTTAAATGGTGATATTAAGGGGAAGAAGTAAACAGTACCAAAAATAAACATGTCCCAGAGATAATGACTGTAACCACAGGGAGGTAGATTGGGGTAGTGCCTGTGTGCTGGCCTCTGCTGAGAAATGTCTAGTGCTTGCTTCAGCCTGCTGAAGGAAGCTGGAAAGGGAAGGGTTAGTGAAGGCTCTGCAATAAGCAGAGAGATGAAGAGCAGCAGCAGTGAGATGCCAAGTGTGAGCATAACAAGCCACCCTTTCCTGCAATACCGAAAACCATTTACCTCAAGACAGGGATAATGATAAATAAGCACTTTAAATGTTCAATGAAAACCAGTGAAGTTTAAAGAACTGATTTCCTCAAGTCTGCCAATAAATAAGGTCGTGGAATCTGAAGCTCCTTGCTGCTAGATTATCATGTAAAATCCTCAAAAACAGTGTGGAAAACACCTGGGAATGTTGAGCTTATCCTCAAAGTGACAGAAAAATCAGGTTATGCAATGTCAAAAGGTTTGATTTTTCAGATGAACTGCTCTTTTTTCTTATGTAGTATGTCTGAAGTTGGACATGCAAAAATACCAAACACTCACAAAGGTATTGATTATTTTCTCTTTGCATTTACTCAATTTTTATAGAGATAACATTTATCAACATTCAGAGAAAATTCTATAACATGTGGAAAGTATATTAAAGTACATTTTCAGTGAGGGCAGTAGATATTAAATGTAAAATACTGGGTGAGGCATTGAAACCTTCTTGGGGAATGATACAAACAAAGCATGGGCAAATGTTTGTAAAACATTTCCCAGAGATTCTTTTTTATGGTGTGAAATGCGAAAAGCTGATGAAATTTATTTAGTAACTTATTTATTTTCCTGACAGTTTATGACTTGAAGGAAAATTTTAAGACTAATAAAAACTAGTAAGTTTGTTTAGAGAGTGAGCGAAAGATTATGATGATTGAGGAAGAATGACTGTCTGTAGATCAGTGCCTTCTCTTGGCTTTTGAATAACAACTTCCACTCTCAGTAAGACAGAAAGATCTTGTGTGCCTGCTGTCACAGTGCAGAGGGGCAAAAAAAGTAGATGGGATGAGGAGTGTCTGTAGCTGTGCACTGAAATACATTAGAGTCACCATCGCTTTAGACCATCCTAGATACAAGACTGCTGTTTCAAGACATAGTGGAGAATTCTGGAAATGTTGTAAGGGAAGACATCTTACTGACAAAGTCAAGATAATGAAGAAAAGGGGCAACAAATCACATGAAAGCTTTTAAAAGCACCTTGAAAGATTATGTCCTGAAAATGGGTTGTTATAACAAGAAGAAGTCAGAGAATGTTTTCGTGACTTGGATTGTGTAGATTATATTTTGCCTATATGACTTTTGATGTTTACTTTATGTTAAAAAAGAGTTAAATAAATTGCCATTGTTTAGTGATTGAGAGTCTAGTGTTTGCAATAAATTAAAAACACTGGGTTTAGGATAAACATGTATAGCATGCCTTATTCACGGGCAGAAGACTAAGACCCAACAATTTTAAATGGCTTAACTCACACTGAAGGAGTAGTTGTAGAATTATTTCTAAGCAGCACTTACTGGTTTAGAAGGCAGACTCTTTTTGTAGGCGTGCTTAAGTCAAAGTCCTCCCAGCTTGCTTCCTCAGTTCTCAAGATAGATCTGGCTGCAAAGGAAATGAAAGGATAGCTCTGTAAAAAAGCAGAAGAACATTCATGAGCTTTTATGTTTTCAAGTAATACGCTTAACGGATGTCGACAGCTTTTTTGCAGTTGCATGCAATAGGAACACCATTCATTTACCAAATAAGAAGGCCAGGTGATGAATTCTGGGAGCATTTCTTCAAGACATAATCTTTCCAATGTTCTAAGATTGCATCCATAGACTTAAAAAAAAATGATTTTTACCATGGTAAACTGGAGGAGACTACAAATAAAGCACACTTTGTCCCTTCTGGATCTAGAAAAAAAAAGTTTTAGAAATGAGTAAAAATACACTCCCTGTCTCCTCTGCTTCCGTGTACAGGACTCCTATCTGCATTCTCACACATGTTATCAATCACTCCACATCCATCTTAATAGAGTCAAACTTCACTCTCTTGCCTTTCAGCACCGTGCATACTCTACATATTCCAGTAGGTCATCAACTTTCCTAATTATCTTGGAGTTTAAAACCTTTAGCTGAAATACACTTAATTAAACAGTGGCCCTAACAATCAAGGCAGGAGCAGCTGTTATTGTATTTTACTTCTTATTATAAAACAATAAATGGGGTCAGTATTGCACATATTTTTTGAAGCAATCAGTAGAGATTAGATCTTTCTAGATCCAGAGGACCTTTCTAGCAGTAGTTTTCTTGCCTCCTTCTTCAGTATGTCTGAACTGATTTAAATATGCCATCATTTCTGAAACTTTTCAGAAACTTAAGACTCCTTGTGTAAACTAATATTCTTTTATTGCATAGTTCATATCATTCCATTACAAGCAACAACTGAAACCATGACAGAACAGTGAATTTTTTATGCCATGCTTGAAAGATGAACTTTTTTAAAAGGAGGTTTGAGAGAGCCAAACATCTGAAAATCTAATTTTTTTTTTAAATTGTGAGGTGCCATCAGAATATCCGCATGATCCTGCAAAAGTTTCACTGTTTAGGCTACAAGAGGAAGTGCACCTTCTAGTGCATGTTTTTTTGGTATTATTCCTTGGATGAACTAGTTCCAGGCAGACTTGTTTTTGGATGAGTGAGTCTCCCTTTAAACAAATAGTATCAGATCTGCAGGCACCAGCTTGATCCCAAGGTCTTACTTGTTGTAATCCCAATATTCTACTTGCATCAAAAATAAAACCTAAGATCCAGAACAAAGTCTTTACTTTATAAATGTAGCAACTGTTTGTTCACACCTTCTATGGTTTATTTGGGCCACCCAGATGAAACAGTCACAAATCAAAATGGAACTCCCATCCTGCTGTTAAACACTCCCCAAAGATAAGAGCAACAGGCCTGTAACATCGATTATCTCACCAGTAAGAGACAGCAATGGGATTTCACAGTATCTTGTTCTTCTGACAGTTTGTGTTAATAGAAAACAGGTTACAGAACCAAAAAAAGTGTTGTGCATAAAAACAGTGTAGATGTGATTATAGGACACTCGAGCTGAATTGATTCTAAGACTGGCTAATGACATGACAAATTCATTTTACTTTGGTAATGGGCTTCTACTGTTGTAGGGAAAAATCTCCTGATGGCTTTTGGGAAGATTTAGGCTATACATTAATTTGCTTTGTGTTCCCAGAACTGCTTTTGGAAAAAGGAAAATGCCCCAACTCTTTCCCTATGAATTAGAAGTACCTCCCCTTTTTCTCTGGAATGTTGTAACTTCAACCAATCAATTTAATTTACTAGAGAGCCAAGCAGGAACATCAAGAGCTTAAATGCTTGCACTAGTTAGCACAACTTGCCTATACTTTCATTAGGCCAAAGATGCGATCAATGATTTTCCATATTCAAATGGAAAATCTTTCCTGCATTACCTCCCAAAAGGGATCTGTGTAGCCCTGACATCTACCTGCTGCTTCTCCATACGTACTATGACCAATATTCAAGCACTTGGTACAAGTCTCAGCTGGGGGTCTAAATTGCAGTCATATTGAGTTGTATTTTGCATATCAATGGGATGGATATAGGCAAAGGTTTCATAAGGCTGGTGTGAATAAGAACTGTCGCTTTGCTTTATTTAAAAGCATTTAGAGACAGAAAGTACACCAAAATGAGACTTTAACCTCTGCCTTTTCTTATTTTTTTCCATCATGTATACTGTATACATTGTTATATGTGCTGAGAACTCATATATTCACTGTGTTGGTAGTAATAGTCCACGTTGTTGTAGGACATGATGAACGTGTTTCTGACTATTTGGGCAGTGATATACCTAAGCTCATTGATTTGTGTATGCGTTTCTACATACAATGGCGTTAATGATAGTGCTTATTTCCTGTGAGACTCAGCCAAGAAAATAGTGTGCACGGCTATTTTTTTTATAGTCTTTCTTTCAGTAGCAACATTGCTATTCAGCAGTAATAAAAGAATCCAACAGCATCCCATAGTACATGGCCAGAGTAGCAATATCTAATACTGGGTACACAAGAAGTAATAAATTCATCATTGTAGCAAAAAAATAGTTAAGAGACTAACCCTTTCCTTCTGCTTCTAACCCTCCCTTTCTGCTTCTTCCAGATAGCCATAAACTCATGATGAAGAAAGGTTAGAAAATTAGTATTACATGTTCTATTTTAAATTTTCTTTTTTTAAAAAAAAAAGTCCAAACAAATAAAGTACAAGTTATTTATAGCTAGAAAATAGTATTTTTGATGGGCTAAGGTTCTGAAAACAGAAAGTAAATAAAAAGTAAATTTTCATTACAGCAAGGATTCTGAACTGGGAATTTTTTGAATTCTTAGCGTTGCTAGTGATGCTTCAAAACAGTAATTGACACCAAAACACTCCTTTTAACTGCAGTTTGAAGAATGTATTGTACATGGCCTAAGGCCTAAATTGCAAAATCCCATCATACCTGGAATAGTTTGCTTCTATCTGTCTCCAGTTTAACAGAGTAGAGGGTCCTTTGCGTGATAATATCATATAATGAATTAAAAACCTATGAATAAGAGAACAATAAAGATACCAAATTTCCTTAGAACCACCCTTCATTCTTCACATTTTCTTCTTTAACATCTTAAAGATTTTCATCGCAAATAATTATTTTTTTCCAGGTGGGATTATGGCTGTAAATGATAGTTTTGGCTGGTCTCTGGCTTCATTCACAGTCTTCTAATGATTATGCTTTCCCTTTCCACTTTTGTGTAACACCAGTAACATTTCTTTTAAACGAAGACAACTTGACACTGCAGATCTGGCTAGAGGCCTGCTGCACAGACTTTCTGCACATTTGTTCTCACTTGTCAGAGTGATTCTTACCATCCATGTTTTAATCTCAGAGGTCTAAATGGCCTCCAATGTCACAGGTCGCTGTTCCCAGGGATGGTTATAAGAATCATACATGAGGAACAACCTTCCATAATTTTTATTAAATACTATGATAGCAGTATAATCTTCTTTTATTCCTTTTTTTTTTTTCCCTTGGGGAAGCTTTCATAAACTTCCTATCAGTGTTTCTAAGTCTGCATAACACTAGACAGCCGTGTGGCTCTCCACTTTCAATGTGATTTTGAAGGCAGGCTCTGGAAAGTTGATAACATATTTCACGACCTTCATGTCTGGAAGCAGTTTCCCCTGATTGAAGTCATATAAGTTCAGCAAAGTTGGAGTGTGCTGTAAATATTTATCTGGCAGTCTGACATATAAAGTTGTTCTGAAATTACAAAGTACATTCCTGTCTTTCATGTATTATTACCACTTTTTTCAATACACTTGTGAGTGATATTATTTAGAGAACCTTCTATAAGTGACTTATCATTGCTTGTTAAAGTTCTCACACTCTGTTGTACGGTCATTTTTTTAGGATAGTAGCTCTTGAGTTGTATCACTTCCCTATCTTTTAAAACACAAATGTGAGATTATTTCAAAAGTGCAACAAGAATTTATGCAGTGAGGTAAGCATGGCTGGCACATTTCATTTTAAAACCTGGTTTTGTGGCACTTATTTCCACGTAGGGCTACAGATGCTTTCTATTGCTGGCAAATATATGGTGTTGACAACTTCTCTAATCATTAGGTGGTTTGTCATTACCTATCAAATAATTATATGTAAAGTAATGCTTCTGGGTAGAAATTCTTTCCCAGAGACTAAATTAATTCTGCTCCAACTTCTCCTGTATTTCCTTGTTTTCTTCACTCATCTTCTAAAATGGATTTTGTGCTAAACAAGGTGCTGCATCTAAAAGGTATAGTTTTTTTCTTTATTGAGGTAAAAGACAGGTTCAGTAAAGCCAGTGTTAGGATGAATTGTTCACTGCTGCTGAGCTCTCGGTTGGAGTCCTTTCAAGTCCAAACATAATTTTGTTTCTAAGTGTATTTTGCAAGGCTTCTCAGTGTGCTTAAATGTGAACTGTTTCTCTGAGTCTGTGAATAGCTTTCATGGGAAGAGGAAGGAAGAGAATTGGGGTGACAAATCAGCCAGTTTCAGCAAACAAATAGAATTTGTATCGTTTCAGTTGAAACAATAAGTGTCCTTTCAGTGTTGTAACTGGAGAAAGCTTACCCTGGTAATAATAAATGCTAGGAAGATACTCCTGGCTAACCTACATATGACAAATGTTGACTCACAGTAATGGGTTAAGATTTGGTTCTAGTTTTGGGTTGGTTTTGGGTTTGTTTTTTTTTTTTTTTAATTTTTGATTTTAAATATAATTACTTAAATGACATAAAAGCCAATAATTATTCTTAGAAGCCTACTTCAGGCTAAATTGAAAGTATTTTTCCTCCTTCTATCCTGACTGTTACCACAATACAGACTAATCTGAAAATATTAGGAGAGAGTATTAACATGTAAAATACCTGTCACTTAGTTCAAGGCATCAAATGTAGTCATTAATGCAGACGCAACCTAAAGAAATATAATGTGCAAGGAAAAACTGCATGATTAATTTGCAGAAAAACACACCAACACAACAATAATTCTGTGTAACTAGAGCATAAATTCACCCATTACTTGTTTAAAACTGATTAAAATGTGGTCAAATGCTTCTAAGACTTTTTAAGGCTTATGTTTCTGGAGAAAACAAACTAGTTAATTGTTTTATGGTAACTATGTGAATAAAAAAAGGAGACTTTCCTTTGGTTCTTCGCTTGTTAGCTGCAGAACTAAACTAGTTTGCTAACAAATATTTGGACTGACCAAATAGAAAATCGCTTTTTGTGGCTCAGAATGGTTGAGCAGACTGATCCCCAAAACCTCCAGAGACTATGAAAACAATAGCAGGGGGAGGAGGAGGGAATGAGTCTGTAATTCTTTCTGTGTTTTGTTTAACAGTAGCAAAATGGGTACTTCTGAGATAGTATAATGATATTCAATATTCTAGACCGATGTAGAATAGTGTGATTTGATGTTTTACACTCTATATTGAAGGGTTTTGCTATTCTGGATTCTTAGACCTGAAAAAAAAAAAAACCTTAAGAAAATCACCTGCTGATACATATACAAATAGATCATTTTTAGCCATGTAAAAGAGATTACCTCTGAGAGGATACAAGAGTCTGTCTGTCTTCTTAGCTGACTGCAGTCTCCTGGGAAATTTACAATAAAATTATATTTTTATTTAAAAAAAAAATCCTTCTAACTATTTATTCATTTAATTTCTAAAACTTAAATTAAAATTCCTGCTTTTCAACACTGGAAAAAATTGCACTTGACTTTTAAAGGAAGCACGTGTTCAGGGATATCACTGCTGGAAACCTTTAACTCCCAAACAGAAAACAATGTGTAATGACCCATTGCCAAGGCTTTGTAAAAAGCTGTGCATTGTCAGGGTCATTATTCACCCATGTCTGATTCTGCAAAGGGCATCCCGGTAGTGACACCATTTTCTATCGAGGATTTTTGTACTTCTGTATGATAAAGCATACTTGACAAACTTATTTTCATTGGAAGGAAACACCCATTGTGTGGGAGGTGAACAGACTGTCATTTGACCCAAACAAGGACAAACCACTGGTATGACCCAGCTAAACATGTGGTCTCATACAAGTAAGAGTTGAAAATTTACCTCAAACATAGATCCTAAAGGATTTCAACCTGGTATTGATTCAATATGTTGTGGAAATTTCAGTTTTCACAAAGGCATTATTTGGTGACATGAATATAATCACCTTAACAAGACCACAAACTACTTGAATCAGAATTATTTGTATTGACTTTATAGCCAACAGAGATGTGATATAGCTAAAATTTTCATAAACACCCACCCCCCCACATCTTAGGAAGTAGTTAAATGTTAAAACTGAAGATTTAAAACTAGTAAATTTGTCTGTTCTTGACACTGTCACAGTGTTGATACGGGATGTTTGGCCAGTCACTAAACCTCCCTGTACTTTTCCTGCACCAAGTTAGATTGAGGTTTTATTTTCTCTCTTATTATATTTGACTGAGGTTTTACTTTCTCTCTTATCTTGTTTATAAAGTGTTTTGCAACTCTCAAGAGGGCAAACGAATATTACAAGTGTAAAGTTATAAGGTTATTGTACTATTTATGTAATTCTACCCATTTATTTCAGTCAGTGAAAAGCTTTACAGCATAGCATTATGAATTTTTAGCTGAGCTGGTAGATACCATATCACAGGCAGATTATGCTTGTTGCTGTGCTTCATATCTATTTCACTGAAAATATCTGATGCTGGTTTTTGTCAAAAGCAGATTATGAACAAGATAGAGCCAGTTTCATCCAAATGGTTGATTTTTGTGTTTCAGAACACAGTTCTGTGTTCACACACTTTTGGGGAAGACTAATGTAGTAGATGGCTTTCTTGACTGCTGTTATGACACCACTACAGTATTAACAGTATTTCAGGTTAATCACCTTGCAGAAGTGTAACACATAGAAGGTACATCCAATAAATCATATTAGTTTGCATTGTGATGTATTGGCACTACTATGAAATTATTTTATTTACTTCAAGTAGTCATTGAAGTACAAATATTTGTCCTAGGCAGAGTAAGATTTGTGTGTGATTTGTAACAGGAACAGTGTTTAAAAGTAAAAAGTCTTTGTTTCCATCACTTAGGTCTCTGCACTTTGTCTAGTACTAAGATTCCAAGACTTTGGGGTTCTCTTTGATGTGAGTATAACCCTTTCTGGATCACTCTCCTTCAAAATTAAGTAATTCGCTCCTTTATACTGGTATTCTACTGTTTAAAGCAAAATTTTAGTATTTTTGCTCCTACTAGCCTTACTTAAATAATTATACTATTACAACTGGGGTTATAGACAACATTTAAACAAAGGAATTGGGTTGAGTGCTTAAGAAAACAATTAAGTTAATGTTTTATTTGCATTTCACATGTGATAAATACTTGAATATCCATCTCTATTCAAAGAGAGTCTGAGATCTTGTAATGTTACAGACATAAAGAAATACATCTCTTCTTGGTGTGGGCTTCTCCCATATTGTTGTTTGTTATCCCTGCTTTTGCTCTTGTAGTTATTTCATTAGGATGTCCTTGTTGAACACTCTCGTCACACATCAGCACTGGTAAGGCACTGCATTCTTGTTGCACACAACACAGTATTACCTTATTCTTAAAGAGGAAAAAAAAAGAAAGAAAAAGAAACAAACAGACTCAGTAGTATATTAAGTTTAAATGTTATAACGTTTTTACATTAGTAACAGGAGAGGTTAAAACTTATCTCAAAGATCATGCCACTGTTTTTAAATGTGCAGTCTAGTGGTTCCTTGTGTCAGTAGCACTCCTGTAAACTACAGGCTCTGTTTGCCCTGAGCAAAGTTCTTTCATCTTGCATAACAAATGCAGCCAGCATCAAATACAGTAATATGCTTATATTACGCAATAGCAAAGATGAATACTGTTCTTATCACTTTATTTCTGTCTATATTCTACGCTACCCATCACTTCTATTCCAATAAACAACTCCTGATATAAAATATTCTTCACAGAGATTTTTGTAGGACTAAATTAACACCTTCAAGATGTTATATAAATTTATTAATATTTCATTCTTGTCTCTGGTCCTCAGGATTAGAGGGATCATCAGTTGAGAAGAGGGACTCTATGGTGCTCTTCAGTTCTCTTAACCCTTTCAAAACATATTCCACCTTAAAATCAACAGTCTTGTTACATTTTGAAACATCAGAGATTTGAGATTTGCAGCAATGTAGGTGGGCACTCAATTTCAGTAGAAGAAAACATAATCTATCTTCTCTCTGTACTTTCTGAGAACCTGTCGCAGCTGGATCTTGGCAGCATTAAAGATATCCATCACTCCTGACTGTGCTTGTCTTGAAACAGCACACCGATCTGCTGATTTTAGAAGCCTTGATTTAAACATTTCCACTTCATCATGACACACGAGTTCCCATACATGGAATCGCATAGGTACTCCTAGCAATGCACTTTGTAATCTGATTAGTCCTGTGAGCTGATGGCAGTGGTCATGGCTGTGTGCCTCTCTGACAGCATCTCAGGAGGGCTGGCCTGAGCAAGTTTTGCCAGATACAAAGAATGTTGCTGTGAACTTCATAATTATTACTCCAAAAAATTACAGACTCTGGCTGTCACCCAAAATATAGCAATTCACTTCTGATGACTGATGTTCAGCTAGGAAACTGTGCATACTCTGTTTCGATTTACTGTGATTATGGTATGTCCCCTCCCATGGCTTTTCCCTCATTTTCAAGGAGCTCACAGGTATACTTCTCCAAAGACCGCAGAAGTGCAGCTGTGAGCTGGAGAGACATACGTAAGCGATTAATCAGTGGATGATGAGAAATCAGTGCCCCATTTTCATTACGTTACAGTGATTAAAATTTCTTAGTTATTCATGCAAAGAATGGCTTTGAATTATGTAGAAAATTAAGCATCTGGATAGCACTGGGAATGGTTTAGTGGGGATAAGGTTTTTTAGTGGAAAACTTTTTTTTTAGATCTTTTTGCAGAAAATGAAAACTGGGACTCTCCTTTACAACAATAAAGTCTGATCCCACAGCCCTCAATCACAATGGCTGGTTCTATGGGTTTTGCCAAAAATAACTTTGAAGGCTAAAAGAATTAAAATATTAACTTACCCAGAGAAAGAAAAATAATCTGCTGTTTCTACAAACAGCCTTTCACTATCTCTGTGCAGCTGCCTCAGCAATACTCGGTAGGGTAAGAATTGGTTTTAGTGGCTATTAAAGACCATATGAAAATATATGGGGGAGTCTCCTCTGAAATAAGAGGCTGATTCATTTTATTTTGTTTTACAAACAGAGATGAATTATGCATTACTGCATAGCTTCTGAAGGATTCAATGGTACTCCTTACAGATATTTAGAATTATCTGACAAACATATGAGATTTTTTTTTCTTGCATAATGAATTTTTTTTCTTTTGGAATGTTTAAAGCTGGAGATAAAGATTTAAGAGCTAAATGCTGAGGTGCTTCTTAACTATTTAAACATAATGATCTATGTATTTTAGTGCTACTGTGTTAGTGATTCTTGAACAAGAATTAAAATACCAGTTCCTTTGCGTGAGATGCATGTTATTTATTCTCAGCTTGTGTTTGTAGATATGCTATTAGAGGTATGAATGAATGGGACTTGGAACCTGGCATGAAGTCAGGGAGATATATAGCACAAGCTAAACCTGCAATTAGCAGTGTTTATTGTTTCTGTCTACTGCT
Organism: Pedionomus torquatus; assembly: GCA_013398155.1. NCBI lineage: Eukaryota > Metazoa > Chordata > Aves > Charadriiformes > Pedionomidae > Pedionomus > Pedionomus torquatus. The sequence continues at coordinate 474,213 of VZRU01015694.1, read as the reverse complement.
TTTCTCCTATAATAGAGATAGGTAATGGTTGAATGAAATGCATGGACATGATTAACCTGTTTTCAGATAGAGAGCAATGAGATTGCTGGAATTCAGCAAATGTTGCTTCAAATGGTTGTTATGTTTTATTTCTTAAAGTTTAACTGTCTTGCTGAAATAAATATATGATACACTGTGACACTCCATCTGTGAATCTGTCTGTGTCTGGAGTCTTTCCCAGGACCTCCTTGAAAGAAGATTTTTTTTTTTTATGTCAAGGGATTCTTTCTCATTACATAGCTCTAAATATTGGAAATATATTCACTAAATGGCCATATGTCATGATATCTCATTGTTACTATCTAACAGATGGTTTCGTGAAAATCTATCTCATTGCTTTCCATCAAATCAAGTTATAAGTAACGGCTAATGAAAATTATGTCTTAAGAGATCTCAGGAGCATATACTTTTCTAATTAGATTGATGTTTAGATAAATTTAATACTGAGGTGGTTGAGCATTTAGACAAGGGTACCTTGTTTGCAACGCTGATGTTAGGAACTTACTTGTCTCTCTTGCTCTCTGACTGGGGTGGTGCGACCTCTTTAAACCACACTGGAGACAAAGAGATTCGTATGACCATGTCTTCGTGGTTTGGAAAGTACAGCGAACTAAAAACCTCCCAAGGATGCTGCAGTATAGAAACAGTGTTGAACCCTGCTATTGGAGAAAAACTGAAAGGAATGGGCAACACCTGTGGGATATCCTATGTGTAAGTTCAGGGGAAAAAGGGGACCACTGACAGCAATGGTCAAGACCAAATGATGCTTTTTGCTTAATAGTGTGGAAGAAAAATAAGGTGTAGACAAAGAAAATGGCATAGTGTGGGTTGCCGTCTCTACAGAGTTTGTGCCTACCATGGCAGTGGAGTCTCTATGCTGCTGAAAGTAATAACCCAGACCTGGTATGAAAAGCTTCTACAAACATTAAAAAAAAAAAAAAAAAAAAAAAGCAGCAGATATATTTTCATGATTCTGCACTCCCTGACGTGTGAGCAGATCTGCAACTGATCTTGCTCCCTGTGGATGGGGATTTGCTGCGGTCCGATAGTTATACTTTTACTGGTTTATTCAAAATATTCTGCAATCTGTATTTTCTTCCCACGAAGATCTGTTGTAATATCTATTCAATTGTTGCATGCACACAAATCACCAGTGTCTGGGATCTATATAGGCGGTTTCTATCCCATGGTGAATCTGGAGATTAAGGAGACGCAGGAACATTTCTCCACTGCTGTTAAGCACTATTTTTAGATATCTCTAGTGTTTTAAACTCTGCATTTGGACCCACATCATACTCAAGCTATTCCTGCTCTTTAAAAAATCTTGCAGACTGGACAAGCTTTAAAGGTTTTAACCTGTTAGATGTGGCTGGCTTCCAGGAAATTATGGCAAGGCATACTTTAGAACATGAAAAATGTCTTCTGAGGTGGAAATAAGTACTCCAGGGGAAAAAGAGTGTCACTACTCTGTACAGGAGTCATCACTCTTACCCAGACTTTTTAAGGGACTCTGAAAAACAGGATATTGTTTCTAGACTGCTACACTTACAGTCGGCCCAATTTGCAGCAGGGTTTATGGCACTAGAGAAGCAGACGCAGCATGGAAGGCTTCATTCAAAGACTAGCTTGGGACAGCAGGTTCAAAAAATTCTTCTCAGGATTGTGATTGAGTAAATAAATGACAGATGTGCATCTTTGTATGTACAGGAAACAAAAAATGAACTTATAGCACCCCAAATTTATTAGCGGAAAGGGAAAAAAAGTGTTGGGAGCTGGAGCAACTCACTAGCCTTACCTTCAAAGCCGTGATCCTTTCCGTACTGTCCATAGTCTTAGAAACATCAGACTTAAGTGTTTCTGCTGCAGCTGAACATGCAGTTTTCTCATACGGGGGTCAGAATACATTTCCTCAAATTTCTCAAACCCTAAGGCAATTATGCATCCCAGCATTTCAGTTACAGTTGAAAAAGAATAATAGAGCAGGCTACTTTAAGCCAAAATTATTTTTCAAACACAGCACCTGCACTCTACTTTAGCTTTAGCTCATGAGGTCTAAAGGTCGACAAAAGATAACTGTTTCCTGAAATATATGTAAAAACCAAAACCTGTTTTTTTCAAATGAAAGACTACTTTAATTTTTTTAAAAAGTCACTTTTGTATTTTTTCCATTTAAGTTTTTGCACTATCATTACATATTTTAATTAAAATATTGGAATAATTATATAAATGTTAACAAAACTCTAATTTCCATAAATTCAATTTCATAATGATACAAGGCTTTCCTTTTAAAAATTTACAGTTTATAATGAAATAGAAGTATTTTTCATTCTTAAAATAAAAACAACACTAATTTGATTTTTTCCCCATCTTATTTCTGTTTTTAACAAGCAAGTTCAGTAATCCATAAAATAAATCAGATCATAAAACTATTGGATTAAAAAACCCATTACGGACTTCACACCTATAACTGCATCTCCAGTCATCTAGATATTTAAAGAAAAAAAAATAAAATTTCCACTTATGCTGAAGAACAGGGCTCACATTTTTTTCTGATCAGGGTAGGAAACATTCCTGAGGGCAGGTGGGATGTCAGACCTTGGCAGTGTGCACTTTCTGGGTACAGCTGCACCTGTACAGTTGTACATAAATTTCCGACAGGTGCTTAGTGTTTGAGTATTAAAAAAATCGTCACTATTAACTGCATAAGAAGTTTCCAAAAGATTTAATTAACATGCATGATGTTTCTTCAAAGGCCTTTAGTCTGTAAAACATTCTTGTATTTTACAGTTAGTTCTCTATGTTTCAGTTAATATATCCAGTTTTCCAGAGCTAGTTCATTCCGCTCTCATTCAGTCTGCTTCTCACGTGCTTCTTCTAAAGATACATTGCAAATAATAGCAATAAATCCCAAAGGAATGATATATATTGAACTGGCATTTCTGTAGCAGACATATGTTTGAAATACACTGTAGACTGAAATAGTAGGTATCTAAATTGATATCTACAAAGACAATATCTTCTTGGTTATGGTTCACAGACTGCCAAAGAAAATACTACATTCTAACAGTGCAGCCTAAAAAAATCTCTTGATGTTTGCAACTAGAATTGGACAAAGACATGAAAATCCACTGCTAGAGGGTTTAACATTTGCTTCCATTTGAACTTGAAACAAAACCTAAAAATTACAAAGGTCTGCATGGAAAAAAGAATGCATTATGAATTCAATTTCAAAGTATTTGGTTTTTAAAAAATCATAAGTGAAATTTAGAATCACTTTAAGAATGCACATTTTTATAATTTTGAAATATTTCATGTAGTTTTACAATGGTTTTATTATGTTTTTATTATCATTATGTATGCACATTTTGTTTTTATATTAGTTTTTGGGTTTTATTTATTTATTTACATTTGGTTTTCAACTTTTTTGAATCTTATAAAGAATGTCTGCTTCTGACATAGAGCTTATGTTATTTTTCTCTTCAGAATTTCTTTTGTTTAGATTTTTCATAGAAGACTGAAACTTTCAACTAGAAAATAAGATGAGCCCCCAGAACAATTTTAACATACACCTGTTTTTAATATCTGGATGACAGCTTGGTTGCATTTTGCTGCAGTAATAAAACAGCTTCTACACTAACTTGGATTGTGTGAGGCACCTTACTCTCTTTTTCCAAGAATTTCTTGCCTTATTTGATGTTATAATGGAGCAGTTTTGCATATTGATTCAGTGTGTCAAATTGCATTATTACAGCAGAAAAGATACTTTGAAGAAGAAATTAAAACGAAACATTAAAAAATGTTGTTCAAAGCTTCTATTTAGAGTGTTTAAGATACATTTCAAAATGTAAAAAATAAAATGCATGGGAGCTGTGATTTAGAAACTGCTGGAACCCAGAGGAACTCATTCTTGCAGCAGTGTGAAGCACACTAAGGGCTATGAACTGTGAAAGCCCAGCTGTGTTGGGGAGCTGAGATTTCTGTGGCACCCAGTTTCCCAAGGAGGTGGCTCCTGATTCCTGAAAGTCAGGCAGCCCAACTGGTTCAGGAGCTGGGTCAATTGCAGAGAAGGGCCATAAAGAGTCAGAAAACAGGGTTTCTCTCATTTCCAATGGAAGATATTGAAATAGATGCATTCCTACATACAGATGACACTCATATAACAATTCAGTATTTTTTCATGGGAAAACATTGCTTTCCCTCACCAGCTCTCTTAGGGAGGTAGCTACCTCACCTCTCTGGAACACACATCAGACTTGCTTCTACACTCACATCAGTGTAAAAATCACTCATAATTCCTATATGCTCATGCTATGATTTAATGTACTTCTCTGTTTACAGCTCATTACTGCAGATTGTCACTAAGACTGAAGTCAGCACCAATGGCTAGCTCACATCACAGCAAGACTGATGTTTTTGAAAAGAAGCATTCCTGTTTAAACCTGGTTTCCATATTATTTTCCCCAGAGTTGAAGCGATGTTGTCATTCCTCTCTAAATAATGAGAAGATTATCTGTGACACTTAGCTTAAAGTTTTACCTTGCAGAAATCATAATAGCTCCATGGTGCTCACAAGAAAGATTTCTGATACGCAGCATAAAATATGTACCTCTCAACTGAAATTTAATGACAAGCTTCAATACATTGTTCTCAAGCTCCAATGAGTTCAACTGTTTCCTTTCAGACGCAGATCAGTTACAGCTCTGACTTCCAGAGTTCAGTACTTCAGGTCAGGAGTACACTATTATAAATTTGGAGATCACTTTGGGTTCTTGGTGTCAACTGGCATTGCAATTGTCACATAAATATTAACAAAAAACTTTAGTTTCCAATTATTTACTGTTAGGACTTAACATCATCCATGCCTAAATATAGCTATTGTGGTTTCCAGCTCTTAGAAAACTTAGTGTTTTAATATAATATAGTATTAATACATATCCAAAAGGTTAGTCATTGTATACAAAATACACTGATGGTTTTATCACTGCATTAACAAAATAACAGACTATGAATTATCAATGTGTTAACAAAAATAAGTAATTTGACTCAAAGCCTCATATTCCTGATTTCTTGGTGCTCCAATTCTTTAAAGCAAGACAGTCCTCTAAGATGTGACTAGGATGATAGCCTCCTGAAAAAAGACATTTTTAGGAAAAAATAAATGTCGGCCTCTAAAAATTTGGAGGAGGTGTATAGAGGGGTTGTGTATAAAAAGTTTTACTCCTAAAATTACTCCTTTTAATGAGAGGTTAAGAGAGCAATGCAATCACAAAAGAGTATCTGAATTAAAATCAGAAGTGTTGTGACACTTCAGGGAAATGTATAACATACTTTCTTCCCAACAGTCAGCCAATTCTCCAGGCAGTCATATAATGCAGCAGAACTCAACTATAACAAGAGAAAAGTAGTATGAAATCATTAAAAATTAGTGAGTGAGACAGGTTAAGTCCCCATAAATAAAGATGCTCTTTAAAATGTATTATGTATATGTAGGACTAGAAAAAAACCTGTATTATTTATAATGTGTTACATTAATATTGTGAAGCTGACCTCAGCCCAGCTGGGGACACCCTTGCACTGGACACCGGGCCAAAATATTGAGACATCCTGTGGCCTACCTAAATAATATTTTAAACCTTCTGTGTTTGAAGATCTGCCTTTTTTTCAGATGGAGACAGCTAGCAGACACTACTTGTTTACTTTAGTTGCAAATCTTATAGCTATAATCCACATCTTTTCATGCCAATATTAAACTACTATCCTATGCTCTACTGCCATTTAGTACTCAACAATCTGCTAAAAAACCTAAACAAACTTTAACTTACTAATAGAGTTGAGAATTTTTTCTAAAAATGAACTCAGCCATTACTTGTGATCTTTGTTATTTTATCTTGTTTTCTTCAAGGCTGATAATAAGGTGGCAGTCCTCAACTACAAATGAGAGATCCAATCTAGAATCACAATGATTGAGGTTGGAAGGGATCTCTGGAGGGACACCTAGGCACAGAGCCTCCTGCATTTCAGTTTTGCCTATTACTTCTTGTCCTGTCACCTACTGAAAGGAGGCTGGCTCCATCGCCTGTACACCCTCCCTTCAGATACATTGATGAGATCCTCCTTATGGGAGAGATGCTCCAGTTCTTTAACCATATTTGTTGCCTTTGTTGAACTTCATGAGATTCTTGTCAGCCCATGTCTCCAGCATGTTGAAGTCACTCTGGATGGCAGCAGGACTCCCTGACATCATCAACTCTTCACGGTCCTGTGTCGTCCACAAACTTGCTGAGGGTACACTGCCCCGTCTTCATGTTCATTAATGAAAGTGCTGAAGAGGACTGGACCCAGTATTGACCACTAGGGTACACCACTAGTTACTGGTCTCCAAATAGACCCCCTTACTTTGTGCCACTGATCACTATCTTCTTTTGTCTGGTCATTCAGCCATTTTTCAGTTCACCTCACTCTGCTCTTCCCACCTATTTTTCTCTATGAGCCTGCAGTTCTCTGGTTCCTCCTTCTTACCCTTCTTGATGATAGCAGTGAAATTTGCTTTCCTCCAGTCCTCAGGCACTTCTAATCATGATTGTTTGAAGATTATTGAGAGTGGTCTCACAATGACATATGCCAGCTCCTTCATTATTTGTGAATGCATTCCATCAGGGCCCATGGACTTATATATGTCCAATATGCTTAAGTATCCCCTGTCCTGATCCTCTTCCACTGTGGGTACATCTTCCTTGTGCCAGGCTTTCCTCCATATTTCTTGGACCTGGGATTCCTGAAAACCGGTCTTACTAGTAAAGATTTAGGTGAAGGCAGCCTTCAGTACCTCAGCCTTTTCCATGTCCTGTGTCACCAGGTCCTCCCATCTTCAACAGTGGGTTCACGCTTTCCACAGCGTTCCTTTTGTGACCCACATAAGGACAAAAGGATTCGATTCCATTTGGGGTTCAGCTTTCCTCATCTCATTCCCACATGTTCAGACAGTGCCTCTGTATTCTTCCCAAAACCTGAATTTATGTTGCTAAATACATAACAGTGAGACGGACAGGTGAACTCCCAGCCCTCTATATTTCTTAGTTGTGAACATGTTTCTAGGTACCATCTAGTCACTAATGGTGACCAATTTTCTCTGAGACAAAGCCTAGGGAAAAACAACAAAAAAAAAACCAATACTCTAACAGGCTTCAACATTGCTTGCAGACTCTTCAAATAAAAAATACATGAAATATAACATCATGTGCTACTCAGAAGCAGCACCAGAGATGGAGGGGAAACATAGGGCCAAATGCTAAATGTGAATGTGAGTGATCTGTGCTACTTGGCCTCAAATCTGGAGAGAAAATTTGTAGACTGGAGGTATCTAACTATGTGAATATAGCCTAGGAGATCTCAAGTCCTCTCATGACATAATTTGGTCAGCAGAGATGACTGATTTGAAATTCCTTCTGTAGCAAGACATAGATTGCCTGGTAGGGCATTCTCTGTTTGAATTTCACACCTTTTCACCTCAATGGGTCTGTAAACCCTTTGGTTTTTCTACTGTGAGAACATTTTACAAGATCATGTTTTCTATTCAGTTTGTCAGAAAACAGTTTTATGCTAATATTGGTCAGTGTAAGAAATTGCTCTGATGAAAACCATATGGACAGGTAAGTTATTTTTCATTACATTTATTTGGACTTAATCTGGAATTGTGGCAGATTTATTTACCATTAACATTACATAAAAATATCTCTATTCTGTTTTAATCAGCCACTCAAGAGATGCCTAACACAAGTGACCTTTTCTGAAGGCTAGAATGGAATTATTTAATACATTTTGGATATTTTGTATATTTTCCTAAAAGAGAGAGGTTTCCAGTAAAAAAGTTGTATCAGGTGGCTTCATTATACTGATTTCATTTTTTAATCATAAATAGCTCATTTGAAGGTTGGCATTGTAAAAATAATGTGGATTTCTCCTTTTTTGTCTTTCCGTGTTTCACATAAAAGTTGTTTCCTCTTCCCTAAAGAAAAGCCGCCAGTCCTGCACATACAGCAGTAGTTTAGAGAGTAGACCTCAATTCTTCTGATCTCATCTTCCTATTTTAATGGCTAGTGTCAGAGGCTCAAATCTCTGTGTCCCTCATTTGTGACATACAAGTCTTTGCTTCTGACAGTGGCATGAGTCAAAAGCTTTGTGAAGAAGACTGGGAACCAGATGGCCAGTTTAAATTATTGCACGTAACTGAGAAGTACGTTATGACTGGCACTGCTGACTGCCTTTACCAGTAATAAGTAGGTGAAAGGAAATCACGAGGTAGTGTCTTCCCTGCTTTTGGACTGTCAGAATGCCAAAAGGCATTTCCCACTGGTCAGATGGAACCCAGGGAAGAATGAAATAATACTGACCAGAAAAGGAAAATCCTTTAAATATCTGGTCAAAAAAAAATTGCTTCCACCTTCCTTTGAAGAAACACAGCTGTCATTCATCAAAATGGTGTAAAGTCTCAGGGCTGTGTTTGACTCCTCACCGACACTGAATGAGCAGGTAGAATCAGTTTCCAGAAATGTCTTTTTCCTCTCTAGCTGGATGGGAAAATTAATTCCCATCTCTTTGATGAGAATTTTGCTGCAGTAGTCTGCAGTTTTTCCTGACTCCCATAAAGACTACTTTAAATCTGTGTTTACAAACCAAATGTGACTGTCATGAGGAGGTTCCAGCTGGCAAAAAAATGTACCTTTCTACCTTCCTTCTGCTTCTGTACACCGAAAAAAAATAAATTTTGTGCAGAAGTCCACAGTGGTAAGTGATTTTTCTCTTCCAGTTTAAGGACCTCTTTCTGATCTTGAGGATCTTGAAGGCAATTATGAGGCAGAACAGGATTTGGCTTGACAAATTCTACAACCACTCAGAAAATACCAAATACCAAATACTTTTCCTTCTTCAATATATGTAATCTCACAAAATAATTTTGTTTCTAAGCTTCTTACTATCCTTTTCTCTTTTCTCCTATTCCCCAAAGCAAATCTTGTTTCAAGAAGCATTTTCTTCCCAAAGAAAGAGGTATTAAAGACTTTTAGAAGTTCATTAATTTCTACATTACTGTCATTGATTTTATGGGGAAGGTGAGCAGATGCTAGCATAAATGAAATTTTGAAAAAAATGAATATTGAAATATAAAAACAGAAAATATTTGGTAGCTAGAAATACAACTGTAGAGGAGAAGGCTTTTGGTAATCACCCAGAGGACTGTGAAAATTTTCAGTGATACTTAACGAGATGGAGTAAATGAAGTCAGTGCAGTTGGATTTCAGTGCTGATAAATATAAAACAATACAATAGGGAAAAACTGAAGCACTTTAGAAAGGTCTGAAATTAACAGCACCAGCTCAGTTTAGAGATCTGGCTATGACTGCAGATATGTTAGTAAGGACCTATGTGCAAGAGACAGATAGGAATCAGATGAAGGATAACCTAAGTCACTAGAGTTTACAAGTACTGGGAAATTTTACTTTAAAATGTTATTACTGTTACACGATTCATTGATATGTTTGTCTGGAATACTTTATGTGAAATTGGCCACCCTGTAAAAAAGAAAAATGCAGAACACAGAGTGAACTGGAATCACATGGTAAAAATACAAAACGTATGGCTATAAAAATGTTTATATAAAGAAAAATTCAAAGGATATTTTACTTATAATAGAAGTGCCTGTCATAGCACTAGATAAAAGAATCTAAAGAATTAAACATAAACTACATGGTTGTAGCTTCTGTTCTACTAGCTCTTAAAAATGTGAGACATTTTAAGAAACTTGAATGTAAGAAATCTAAAATGCATGAAAGGTAATACCTTTTTACATAGCGTAAAGCTCTTTGCCATAGGATGCTCCCAGCACCTTCAGAGGAAAAGAAAAAGACCAGAGAAAGGAAATTGGACATTTGTATTAGAAGGATTTAATGGATTTCAAGAACAGATTCAGGATAAGTAATAAACATCATGCTTCAGTGATTATAGCTGTTTATACTACTAGACTCGCTTCTGTTTACTCATATGGGTTTTTTAACGTGAAGTGTCTGACAGTTACTATTGGAAATGTATCTGATACATTGTTGAAATACCTATGTTCTGCATCACTGATTAGAAATCAGTAAATAATTATTCCTACAGATGGTGAACAGAAATAAAAATTAAAGTTTGTTTTGACACTGCTGCTGATGTTTCTGAACACAAAGCTATCTGCTAGATAGATCTTAATGATGGACATGAAGTTGATAGCCCAAAAAAGTGGACAAAATTAACACAGTGGGTTAATTTGATTTTTTGGTACAGTACTTGTAATTTTATCACCTCTTTTGTATTTTACACATTAATTTTATCTCACCCTAAATGAGATTGCAGACACACTGGGATGTCCTCATACATCACCTACCACAATAATTGATCATGATTGCCAAAATATAAACAAGCATAGTGAATTACTTCAGTTCTATTTGGAGAACTGAAGCGTATCTGAATAACAATATTGACTTTGTCTCATGTTATTGTATGTTAAAAGCAAACCTGAACTTTATCTATTACTAATACCATGATCAGATAAGGTAATTCCCCATGTCCCTTAGCCATATCTGCAGATCCCATTGAGAGGAAAAGAAGAAAAATACCTCTAAACTATTTCTCACTGTTTAATAAAACTGTGATCCAAATCTACTTATGAAGGTTTCCAGGGGATACAAGGCTGCCAAATCTTTTTACTTAAGTAAATTGTTCTGAAATAGTGGGTCTGTAAATAATGAAAGTGATGCTATACTCCTGTCAGTCACTCTCGGTGAGACAAATGGAGTATTTCAATTACCACACATAACATTTTTGTAACAGCAAATCCCCTCATCACTGCCTTCTTTGAATTCTATTCAGATGAGTTCAAACAAAAAATGATTTCTCATAGTATTTGATTTTAAAGAAATAAGGGGTATCAGTCCAATAAAACCTTTATGCTGCATTCCAGATGTGTAGCATTTAAGGCACAATGGGATTGAATAATGCAATTCAGGGAATTTGATCAAGAGACCAGAAAAACAAACAAACAAACAAACAAACAAAAAAAAAACAACAAAAAAACCCCCAAAACACCTAAAGCAAAACAAAACAAAACAACAAAAAAAAACCCACCCCAAACAAAACATTCAGCAGTAATGACTTGACAATGTTCTCACTTAAGTCACGCAAAAATTCCCTCCTTTTAAAGGAGCCAGCTAAATAAGTGGGTACCTTAGGAAAGCTATCCCAGGAATGCAGTGTTGAGAAGTTTAAAACCCTTTTTGACCAAGAACAGAAAACTCTTTTAGAGTTTTGGGTGGGTCTTGGGGGTGTTTGCTCNCTTCCCCAAAAAAAAAAAAAAAAAAAAAAAAAAAAAAAAGGAAAGAATGAAAGAAAAAATCCACATTTAACCACAAAATAACATTTTGAAGAAACCCGAGGCATCACTTAGTGTTTATGTGCAAGAAGTTGTTTCAATGTTTTCAATGTTCATCCTGTTACCAGACGACAAGAGCCTGAATCCAATCTATAAAAATATTTTATCTTCTCATCTCAGTGTATGAATTTTTAATTTCTTACTCTGTTGAACTTTTTCTAGAATAGGACAGATGATGGTAGCATACGGAGCAGTGTTTCCTGAGGTTCTTCTGGATTTTGGTCATAAATGAACTGACAAAGGAAGTTCAATCTGCACGCAAACCCATATTTCTACAAACGAGCAGTATACCATTGGGGCTGAATTCCATTCATTTTGTTCAGACCATTAACTTTTTTGAAGTCATTTGAGCTGACGGTGTAGGTAAGGTGGCTGGGGTTTGGTGACTTTATTACCTCAATGATGTCATCAATTATTATTTTGAAGAAGAGAGAGAACATAAATTTTTTAAACTCCCCTGGGCAGAAATAAAAGGCTTTATTTATTGTAGGAGACACTAATGGTTTTTCATGGGCTACTTAATCTTTTTTATGGAAAGATAACACTACATTCAAACTAATGACAAGACCTAAACATAACATAATTACCTATAGCCATTCAAAATGGTTGTTAGGAGTTGAAGAGACAGTCTAAAATCAGCAAAGTAAAATATAGTAAAAACAATGTGAAGTGTTCCTGAAGAAAAAGTATGATAGATAGCAAGTTACTTATGGCAGAAATTGGCCTATTAAAATGGATGACAAATTGTACATAACATAAGTTTATGAGGCTGCAAAAAGAACCGAACAAGTCTCATTCCAGGATGAAGGCTGTGTCTTTCAACCAGGAAGTAATTAGCAAGTATTTTTTCAGAAAATGTAAGGTTTCACCTGGATGGCTGTGCCCAACTGCATGCCATATTCTAGGATGATACAGATCAACTGGAATGAGTTGAGAAAAGAGAAACAAGCATGAAAAGAGGTTTTGAAATCATGAACTGCTAGAAAGGGTTGGAAGAGTTGAGTTTGTTTAGTCTAGGAAACAAAAGATGGAGAGTGAGGGGGGACAGAAGAGTCTTCTAATATACAAAAGATTGTAAAAAAAACAGTGATTGATTTGTTCTGCTTGGTCACAATAGCTGGACAACTAGACACACATATTCAAATCTAGCAAATGAGATTTTGGATGAAACACTGTGAAATCTGTTTTGGAGGTTTGCAATATCAACTCATGCAAACACCTACTGAGAATAGTATAGGTATCTGTGAGTTTGCCCAAGTCATGGTGTAGAAACAGATATTTTTTAATGTCTTATCTTTTTAACAGTAATTTACAACATAGCTATGTAATAAAAAAGGACAGTCTTGATACTGTTTCATATGCAAGAACAAGCTGAAAAGCATGAAATTGAAATTTTAAATAGTCAAACCAGTGCACATCTCTGTGGATACTCCTCTCTGAAATGCAAGAAATTGTTTTTTCTATTTCTAACTTGTATAAAAGTTTAAGTGCAAAAAGTTAACTGCTTGTCTACTGATTGGAATTCCATTCTTTAAAATGAATTTTACTTTCAATTTGTATTTCAAAAAGGTATGCTTTCTCTATGTTCATCCTTTTATCATTTCTTCATTGTATTTTTTAATATTATTCTTTTTTTTTTTTAATTTACTTAGAAGACTGAGAGTCGCATGATATGATAAATTTATCCCAGTCTCTTTAAAAGTTTAATTTTCATAGCTGTACAGCAAGGGCAAGTCCACAGATCTTTCACTTTTTTTAAGAAGATCTGTAATTTTCTCCAAAACAGAAGACATTCAGAAGTTGTAAAATAAATTGTTTGATTGAATTTATAATCTTCAGAACAAAGTTTTCAAATTCATATGAAATGAAGTTATTAGTCATCTTACTTAAAATGTTACTGCCCTCACACTTTTGAGTTCACTTACTGTTAATATTTTCTAAATATCATCACCCATAATTCTTACAAACTGTTATGTCCAAACCATCCTAAATATCGGTCCAGTTGTGTGAAGTTCATGACATATTCTATGTTACTCTTGTCTTTTTAGAGCCTTCTACTTGATTCTTCTTTGAATCTTTATATTATTTATTTTTCCTGAATGAGAGTTTAAGGGAGATTTAATGATCTGCTGGAAATGGATGTTTACTGTCTATATTGGAAGAATTAGAATACTGGTCACTGCAAGCTGGTCTAGTATCTTTGAAAAAATCCTCAGTCATTGTGTATTAAATTTCTTTATTTCAGTGTTACAATATTTTCTTTTAAGGAAAAAAATTAAAAGCTGATATAATTTTAAGGGTTTTTTTCAGTTTACCATAAGGATTTTGTTACATTTTTTAAGATTTCTTTCTTAAGAATAATTATGCACACGTAACTTGGACCGAGTTTTATCTATGACAAAATTCTGAACACATAGGGATTTGTATTTGGGGATGTTTGAAAGTTTCTAATTGAAAATAGTTTGGATTTTGGCTCACAGATAAGTTTGTTATATTGTGGTAAAAGTTATTCCTCATACTTTGAAATGTTTGCTCTGTTTATTATTGTCTAGCTGATAGCTGGCCTTAGCGTATTTTTTTTGCATTTCAGAAAGGCTAATGTACCTCTGTTGTACGAGAGATGAATTACTGTTGGAGGAATAATAGAGCATTGTCAGAGGAAACTGAGTTGTGCAGCTGACAGTTCCTCCTGTGACTGGAGTGGGAATGTGGAGGAAAACAAGGTCTCATAAATCACTGGACTCAGGTGGTGAGCATGGAAGTAGTGCAGAGACTTGCCTGTGCAAGATGGAGTGGTCTCTCTTCCCAGAAGTCACTCTACTGACTCCACATCCAGTATCACAGTGAGTTTTGGTGGCTTTAATTTTTGAAAAGTAGCAACAGACTAGGACTCCTCTAAAGCAGGGATTGAAAATTCACATGCAATTCAACAAATAAATTGGTGCTTGTGTAATTCGACTGCAAAATGCAAGGGACTGTATGTGAAAGCTGCAGTATATTTGGATAAAGGAGCAAGGCTGTGTAATGAGCTCCCAACAGAAAACCAGGCTGATTCATAAAGCAAAGGTCTATGCGTCTTCTCCATTAAGACAATGTTTTCTAGTTATTAGTGACCAGGAAGAAGGGAAAAAATGCTAAAAATACAAGGTTAAAGATCAGCTCCTAGAAGTGACTCTGTTCTACTATGTTTAACATCACATTTTACACCAGTGAAGATCAGCCTCCATAGAGTGAAAAATCCTTCTGTCTCTACATACTTCTGTAGTTCTGCACTACAGAAGACAGAGTAACAATGAAGTTCTGTGTAAAGCAGCAAAAAACAAGAACTATTTTCATTTGTGACAATGAAAGCTAGTATTATTTGTATTATTTTGTCTTTATTTGCTACTGTTTTTTCACTTTGTCTTCACTCAGAAATTTTCAAGTTAATACAACTTCTCTGCAGTATTAAAACCAGAGTTTTTTACGGGGAAGCTGTCTGTTAAATCATGGAGATTTTATTTAAAATAGAAAAGTATTAACATTAGCACAGTCAATTTGTAATTAGCTAGCAGCCACCCTGGATAGATCAGCATTGGGAAAAAAATAATATGTTCTTTAGTTAATTATTCTGCTCCATTTCCGGTATGAGTTTTAAATTGTGTCATGGATTTGAGTTAGGGAGGTTTTTAAAACATTATGAAAAAATATCTAGATATACTTCCAATATTTTTAATATTTGGAAGCTTGTTTGGCCTGCTCCGTTTTGAGAAATCACGTTAGTAACCTTGCAACTACAGTTAATCCTCTGGGACTTTTGATTAAGCCAGAAACAGTCTGTCTTTGTTTCTCTAGCTCTTCTTCTAATACCAACTAGATCCAGAGGGAGGGCATAGTTTGAAAAGAAGCATAAGTCTATTTCAGTTCAGCTGGGTGGGGTTGCTGGAATCAGATTTGTTCTTACTTTATCTTCATTCACCTACTCATTTGTTTTGACCTTTCTGAGAAACAAAAGGGAATTTCTTTTGTAGTAAGATTATGGCCACTGAAGTGAGTAAAAGAAAACTCTTTAGAAAGCAATGGACTGTTGCTATTTCAGACAGGTCCCTATAAGGATCCCTTTCTCTCTCCTTTTTGACAGTGCTTGCATTGTCTGTCATATCAATACTGGCTGCTTGAATTGATTTGAACCGTTGCCAAGCAAAGCTGTTGCAAAATACTGTGAAGTCTCCATGTGGACAAGCCTAAACAAGCTCCTTCCCAAAGTGGACTAAGCTGAACTTCACAAAGGAACTCTTGTGAGGAATAAGAGAATAAGATTTTCCATATTCTTTAATTCCCAACTATTTCCCTGTGGTCTGCTTGGATGGCTTCCCCTTGCTACTTTCACTTCTGCAGGGCTGAATCATCTCTGGGTAAATCTGGCTGTCCTTCATATCTGCCCTGTGCAGTCTTTGAAGATTTATTAAAAGATATGGTTCTTTCCATCCAAATATACAAACATTAATGACTTCTGTTTACCATTATTAGGCTGTCCTGAGGATTTTAAGGTGGATTATTAAAATAGCTCCTTGAGATGTCCTTCAAATATACATATACATTGACCGAGTGGTTAATTAGGCATCTTCTTCCATTGGCTGTCATTTGCCCAAAGAGTTACAAACTATTGTGTGTAAAACTGGAGTCTCATACATCTTTTCCTTTCAGGATTTTTAACAATTCACCAAAAGACAACAATATTTATGTGAAAACTGATGAACTTGTTTGCATTTCTGGATTCTTCAAGTGGGAAAGAGAAAAAATAAATTAGCAACTACATCTTTGGGAGCTGGAAAGCAGCTTGGCAGAAAAGGGTCTGAGGGACCTGGTGGACACCAAGTTGAGTATGGGCCAGCAACGTGCCATTAAAACAAAGAAGGCTAAAGGTATCTTGGATTTCATAAGGAGAAGAGTGGCCAGCAGGTTGAGAGAGGTGATCATTCCCTTCAGCACTGCTGAGGCCACATCTGGAGCAGTCTATCTAGTTCTGGGACCTCCAATACAAGAGAGACATGGAGCTACTAGAGAGAGCTCAGCAAAGTGCCATGAGGATGATTAAGGGCCTGGAGATTTTCTCCTATGAGGAAAGGCAGAGAGAGCTGGAGCTATTCAGCCTGGAGAGGAGAAGACTCAGAAGAGATCCCATCAATGTATGTAAATACTTGAATATATGTATAATGAGAACTGACCTAGTGATGCCCAATGACAGGGCAAGAAGCAATGGGCACAAATGAAAACACAGGAGGCTCCCTCTGAACATCAGGAAAGACCTTTTTACTGTGAGGGCGACCAAACGCTGGCACAGGTTGCTCCAAAAGGCTGTGGGGTCTCCTTTCCTGGAGGTATTCAAAAGCTGTCTGGACACGATTCTTGGCAACTGTGTCTAGGTGTCCCTACTTGAGCTGTGGTATTGCACCTCCAGAAGTCCCTTTCGACCTCAACCATTCTGTGATTCTGTTACACATATGAGAAGTGTCACTTGGAATGGAGTCATGAAGATTATACCAGTCATGGCACAAGGCCTAAGCCTGATTTAAAGAAGTGGATGTTAGTCTTCTGAGTATCTTGAACAGCACAGTACTGCCAACATGGGGCGGGGGGGATGTATATAGGACTAGATACCCTGTAAAATTTTATTTGAACCAATAATATGATAAAAACCTTCTCTTCACGAAATTGTTACAATTCCTGTCTGAAAAATATGATCTAGATACCTGAAAAGAGAATAAAATGAAATTTATTATAGCTGGATCAGCTTTTAATGATTGACATGATTTGGGCTCAACTTAGTTTTAGGAGGTTCACGTTTGCTCTGGAACTTAGTCTGTTGCCTGTCCATGCTTCACAGCATATGAAAACGATAACATACCATATGGTAGAACTTTATTTTATAACTGTTGTTGACCTTGCTTTCAACTCCCAGTGTTTGCTGCAGGACAATCCCACCACTCTTCACCAAGACAGCAAGTACTCCAGTTGGACCTGCATGCTGCACTATGGTCATTTCACCTTAGCATGTATAAACTATTTACAGTGTGTTTATATAGAGATTATGGAAGCTCTGTGATACAGACCATTCACACATTATGAGCAGATTCCAATGCATTTCGATCCCAGCAGTTTCTTAGTAGAAACAATCTCACTGAAATCAGTGGGGTTCCTCTTGGAGTGGCTACGTATGACTCAACATGAGGAAAGGCATTGGGAGCTGGCTTAGTGTTTTCTACACTGCAGCTAAACAATATCTTTACTGATTCTTTTGTTCATTTTTTGGAATTGATAGTGATCTCAGTACGACAACTGCAGTGTATTACACATGTGCTACAAGTACTTCAAGTACAGCAAAGGTCATTTTATTCCTGACATTGCCCTCCTACCACCCCCAGCACAGAGCGAGTGGCTCCTATTTATTTCAAGTGGAAAAATTGTCAT
This sequence comes from Pedionomus torquatus, assembly GCA_013398155.1. NCBI lineage: Eukaryota > Metazoa > Chordata > Aves > Charadriiformes > Pedionomidae > Pedionomus > Pedionomus torquatus. The sequence goes on along the minus strand of VZRU01015694.1, from coordinate 456,266 downwards.
CACTTTAACAGAAGCAGATAATGCTTTGGGGCTTTAAAACCTTAATTACATTCACAGTCATATATGTTGTACTTTGGTGAATGTTTTAACAATAATAATAGAAAAAAAAAAGATCAATCAATCACATAATTTCAGTTCCCCTACGTTTCATTGTCTTAGAAATCAGTTACTTTCCTTAAAAATTCAATTCTGAACAGACTGGTTAATGTTTTGACTGTCAGAAGTATTTGATGTTCTGTCTGTCCTTCTAAATGTTTATTTCATTAACCTTTTTGTGAAAAATTGATGACTATTGATACCTACAACTACAGTCATGTCTATGATATGCTCTCAGTCTTCAGGGGATTTGAGGACGTATATAACCTGGAGGGCTTCCCACTCTAAAGCACACTCATTTATCATTCTGCTGTCTCACACAGACAGATTTTGCACATTATCCAATTTAAACATCCATTTAGAACCAATCTAATTTTTATGCCTTGCTAACCTTAGTACAGAGATTGTGGTTAACTCCAGCAAGACAGCTGAAACCTAGAAAGGGTATTCAACAAGAGAGAGCCAAAACTTTAACTACATGCCATTGTAGAAATGGCCATAGCAAATTTCAAACACAAAACAAATGTCCTGCTTTTTGTTGCCATGACACAAAGTTTTGTTGTAATATGTTAAGGATGTCAATTCCGCCTTTTAATGGAGTTTGGGGAATTCAAACAAAATGAAAAGCTAAGGGCTATTTTGTGTTTTTAATTTGCCAATAGGAATAACAATTTGGCAAACAAATATACTATAAAATGTAAAATAGACATATTAGGACTAATACCGCATTGCAATGTAAGACCAGTGTTGTTTCGCCATCAAATTAAGATAAATGTAGTACTTCAATGTCAAATTAACATTTTGTCAGTTGCTGTAAGTTGAAACGACAACTAAAATTTGTTGTGAAGGTAACACATTCTTCACATAGAGGAAAAGTACAATGTTGTCACTGTCATACTGAAAATGTTGTAGGAATAGAGCTAGAGTAATTGTTAAATCTGGTTTTGGAGGTTTTTTTTTGTTTTTTTTGTTTTTTTTTTTTCTTTTTTTAAGCATATAACACTGTTTTGAAAGGATGTGCTTTATTATAAAATAACTTTATGGGAACTACTATGGAGACACTGGTTAAGATATTGTCTTTGGTTTTAGTTAGGGACTTTTGTTTTCTCTGGAGAGTGTTGTACCTTACTGGTTAATTTTTTCCCATTTTACATATTGAAACATACAAACATTTGCAAAAAGACCAGAGACAATTACTAGAGTTATAGAATCATAGAATTTAGGTTGGAAAGGACCTTTAACATCAAGGAAAGGACATTTGAGTCCAACCGTAAATGTAATATTGCCAACTCCACCACTAAACCATGTCCCTAAGTATCACATCTACTCATTTTTTAAATATCTCCAGGGATGGTGACTCAGTCACTTCCCTGGGCAGCTTGTTCCAATGCTTGACAAACCTTTTTGTGAAAAAGCTTTTACTAATATCCAATCTAAACCTCCCCTGGTGCAACTTTCAGACCATTTCCTATTGTTGCTTGTTACTTGGGAAAAGAGACCAACAGCCACCTTGCTACAACCTCTTTTCAGGTAGTTGTAGAGAGCAATAAGGTCTCCCCTCAGCCTCCATTTCTCCAGGCTGAACAACCCCAGCTTCCCCAGCCGTTTCTCAGAAGGCCTGTGCTCTTGACCCTTCACCAGCTTTGTTGCCTTTCTTTGAACACACTCCAATCCTTTAGGAATCTTGTCATCCTGACCTCATCAGGTCTAGGTGAAACAATTTTAACATTCATTCTGAATATATCTGAATTTCTCCATGTACCTAAAAGCCAGACTTTATAGAAATTTCTGTGATTATTTTTTAAATGAAAAAGCTTTTGCGAGAATTTTTTTACTAATCTCTTTTTCATATTGAATTCTGCATTTACAAGCAGAACCCCACAAATTACTGAAAAAGTGGTTCAGACATTTCATATTTTCAATGGTTAGTCTGTTTCTTCAGCTTCTGAAGTTACCTCTATAGAAATCTGAAAATTTAAGAAGGTTTCTCTTTCAGTAACAGAAGCCTGCAATAACATGTCCACGCTCAAACACATGTGCAGTGTGTTACATTTTTGTTCACATTGATTTTGAAGGTGCTAATCCTAGCACACAAAGTTCAGAAAAGGTATAACTCTCTGCAGCACTGTGACTGCAGTGGTCCTCCATACTGATTTCCTATATGTCATGTGCCAGTACCATTTCATCTTCCTTTTAACAAATGCACCACTCTTGCTCACTTGCCTTAAGGCTGAATAAATTCAGTCTGCTAACCGAGATATATACGGGAAGCGTATACCATTTATGAGAAAATTATCAGTTATGATTATTGAGAGTATTATATGCCATGCCTGTGTACCCAACTATTTCTAGTTTAAGACAAAAATAGAAATAGATGAGTACACACAACAAGTGATAGTGCAGTAAACATGAATTGAAAATATCAGTGGAGCCACTCTGAATTTCTCTTGTTCATTTCTGAAAAGTCTATGGAACAGGTCAGCAGAGTGATCATCTCATCTCTCAGTTTGGAAGATACATATGTGTAAATACCAAACAGTATTCTGTTTATGTTTTACTTGTTCTTTAGTGTGAAATGATAATAGAAAGTGGGTACTGAAAATTAAGCAAGTTAGACACTTTATTAGTAGAATCCTTTCTAGGATTCCTAATTTCAGGCAGTAAGATGGAAAAATATTTTTAATATTAATATTTATTAATATTTTTAGTATTAAATTTAATATTTTTAATAGGTAAATTTACCTATTCTTTGACTATATATAAACGCAGATGACTTTAAATGTGAAAAGTGAACAGAATTTTTTTTAAAACATAAAGAATACTCATAAGCATAATGGATCATTAGTCTCTAAGGATAGTAAAACACTACAACATGTAAAAATAAGTATAAGCATGGACAATTTCTAACTTTGTATTCTTAAAGAACACATCATGTTAAGAATAATAAAAGAATTTGGCAACTTTTTCTATTTGATAGAACTAGTACTTTCTAATAATCACAAGTTTTAACCCATTGAAGAGGGTTTTGTTGTTTTGTTTTGTTTCATTTTAAAAATGCACTCATAAGCAAGGAAACAAATGATGCATATGTAAACACAGCAAGACTAGAGCAGCTTCACCTTAAGGGGATACTAGAGTTTCCAAAATTGTATGAGTCGTGTATGTTAATGACATTTTTTAAACAGAGTTGTACATTAAGTAATAGTGAACTTTAACTTTTCAGAGCTAAGTGGAATTTAATCATCCAACTTCTGGATTCTTGGGGAGTGGAGCAATTAAATTCTATGAACCTATGAAAATTTGGGGTTAAAAGGGTCTGGCAAACATAAAACCAAGGAAATTCATAATGATAGGTGACCCCAAAAGACTTGGAATTTGGGTAAGCTATGGACAAGTGTCTAAAAGTTCAGATGTTTATCTGATCCTCTGGAGCCTATGCAGTTGGGCTGGAAGTCTTGTATGAGGACGGTTGCTTTTAAGGTTTCTAACACTTCTGCTCCTGGTCATAGCTGAATATAAAACCTAAATAGTCTTTGTTTCTTGGTATAGTCCTCCTATTTGTTTCTGGAAAAAAAGGGAAGTATTTTACAGTAATAGTCATCTTTGCCAATTTAATCAGTAATTTCTCATGTAAAACTGCAGAAAATGAACTTTACTAAGCAATTTAAAACCATTAATTAAGCCAAGGAAAATGAGAAATAGTGGGAAATTGGTACATTATGTTCTGAGTTGCCAAAGAGCAGACTTCAAAGTATAATGCTGGAAGGGGACTTTGGTTGAGGTCTTGAAGGACTAGTTTGGGATTAATCATGTTAAATGTTTCAGTTATTGACCTGATCAGAGTGGGTAGAAGTTTCCTAGAGAAAATTGCTCATGTCACAAAATGTCTGTGGGATCTGAAGGGGTAGGTTGAAGGGAAATATAATTTATATCTATAAATCAAATGTGCTGTTCAAATCAAAAAACAATGCTGGAGCAACTAGAAATTAGTATATGGATAAATTTGGAGTGGAAATGGGAAAAATGTTATTAAATATCAGAGAAATGAGGTCTTTTAACAATTCTTCCCCAGGAATAGTGGAACAGCTTCTTTCAAGGTGGAGCTAGAATAAATATTTTAGATATTTAATTATTAATTTTAAAAAATAAATTTAATTTTTTTCAATACAAATACTATATAAATAAATATTTATTACAAATCGTGATTGCCTGTGATTACAGACAACAAGAGTCATTCAGCTAGACAATGGAGTTTCTTCCTTTTTTAAAAAAATATCCCTATGAATTCATGAAGTGTGTACATATGCTTTAAAGTGTGAAAGCTATTGCTAGACTTCAGATATAGTGGACAGTTGGTAGTGTACAATCAAAGAAAGAATTTAAACACACTGACTTTTTCTCCCTGATTTTTGTCATATCAGAGAAAGAAAATGTTACTGGCATTAACTATAACATAAGCTTGAAAATTCATTAATAACTAAATAATATAGAAATATAATCTGCCTCAGCTAAAATATTCTCTGTTTTTCTCATTTGGAAATTGTTAAAATTTTCCAAATATCCTGTGGGATGTGATTTTTCTCCTCAGAGGTCCAGCCCTCGGAAATGCAGAACACAACTGTTGTGTTTTAACCCCGCTGGCAGCTGAACACCACACAGCCATTCGCTCTCTCCCTCGCGAATGAGTAGGATAGGGGAGAGAACTGGAACAAATGCAAAACTTGCAGGTTGAGATAAAGACAGTTGAATGGGACAGAAAAGGAAGGGAAAAAAAAATAATGATAATAATGATGATAAAAGAATATATAAAATAACTGATGCACAATGAAATTGCTTGCAACATGCTGAATGATGTCCAGCCACCCCCAAAACAGCAGCTATGACCCACCTGGCAACTGTCCCAAGCTTTATATGCTGAGCATGACCTCATATGGTATGAAGTGTCCCTTTGGCCGGTTTGGATCAGCTGTCCTGGCTGTGTCCCTTCCCAGCTTCTTGTGCACCCCCAACTCAGAGAAGCTGAGAAGTCCTTGACATAGAGTGGGCCCTGCTCAGCAGCAACAAAAACATCAGGCTCTTATCAGCATTAGTCTCATCCTACATCCAAAACACAGCTCTACACCAACTATTAGGAAGAAAATAAACTATCCCGGCCAAACCTAGGAGAGCATTTGAACTCAATTTTCAAAACATGAATTAATCCCCCAAAATCACACTGAACCTGTGCATTAGGCCTATGCATCAATCAGGTCTGTACATTTCTATGGCATGGGGCACAAGAATTTTGTGACTATTTTTTTTTTCCAGATTTTGTACCACTTTTTTTCCAGTTTTCCAGGTAGGTATGTCTTATAGCACTTACATCTCAGCATAGGATCTCAGGATTGGCATGGCGGTCAGTTCAAAGCATTGTCAAGCAGTTTCAGGTAGGATAATTATCAGTCTGTTATTTAAAGGTCAGTTTCACTCTTTGCTGTCTGAATAAGCTATAATAAAGACAAAATAATCAAACATGGCTCTATTTATAGTACTGTTGCCTGACTGAAAAAAAACATAAAGAAGCAAATGTTTCAAAAAGTACTGAAATTCTGTTTTTATTAATTAATACTATTCCCCAAAGAGAAGATATGCTACAGAAAACAGATTTAAAATTTTCAGGTTTTATTGTGTTTAATCAACCACATCCACACAGAAAACACTGATTTGTGTCAAGAAGTGTAAGATTCTCTTTTTCCTTCATTCCTTGCTTGTTCTTATTCTTTGGGATAAAAATGCCCACCAGCTTTGCAGAACATTTTGACTCTGATATACTACGGCTCCTTGAAAGACAACAACCACATGTACTGTTTGGTGATAGCAAAAATATGTCATATAAAATAGTACTTTGATACTGATGGCGAATCTAACTAATTATACCTGACTTTATTAGTTACACTGTGCTTGTTAGGAATTAGTGCCCTTCTAGGGGCTCTGGGTTCCTATAGTAGAAACAGAATTTCTTTCTGTTGGGACCATAGCGTATCTGTAAAGAAGCTGAGTTCTTGAGAATGCCACTTCTTTAAAAGTAGAGTGATAGGACCCTGATATCTTTCTCTTAATTTTTTTGTACTTTGTTCATTGCTTCTATACAGTATTAAGTAGTCTCAAATCTGAAGGTCTCATCAGAGTTTGATCTTAAGTGCTTGATTTCTATAGTGGCACTTTTGGCTGTGAGAATCTTAGTGTCATTTAGAGCTGGTGAGTTAAATCCTGAGCCAAGGCAGAGTAGAATTTCGTTGGTTAATATTTGCCCTTTGTGTTTCATTTCATAAAAAATCAATTATTTCTCAGTGAGTTGGACTAGTATGAAGAATGAAAGATAAGATGAAAAGATGTATTACCAAAATCAGAAATTTGACATTACAAAACACAAATTGTAATATTTTCCTTACTGTTTGAAGAATGTAGTCTTTTGACATAGTTGAAGCATTTGAATTAATAGGTTTTATGCTAAAGTAAAGAGTATTAAAACATTTATGTTAGAATATTTATGTTAAAGAGCATATACAAAAGTTACATTGCTGACACTGGTAACATCACCTAGGTTTCGATTGCATCTCTCTCCACAATAAGAATATGTAGACATATGAAATAGTGTTCAAAACTTTGAAACACCTAATTTTGGTGGGCATTTTAAGATTATATTTATTTAACACTTTTAATTGGCTCATAAACAGCCATTCAAGAACAGATGAATATTTGAAAATGTTAGTAAGTTTTGTTAGAGGCAAAATAACGTATGACTTTTAATGCATCATTTCTGATAGAAATGCATCACTTCTGATAGAAATCAAATGTTATTTTATTCCAAATGAATGATAAAATTTTCAAATATGTAATACTTTAAATTGTAATTATTCAAATAATGTATTGTAATTTATGGTCACTAAGATTAATAATTGGCAATCTTAACTAAGAATATCAGTTATAAGCAAGATATGTCAAAACAAAAATGCTGCTTAGAGAAATACTTTAATTCCAGTTGATTTTTTTTTATGACGATCATTTAGTATTGCTGTTATTGCAATTGTTGTTATTCTCTCTGTCAGTTTTTAACACCTATGGAAGAAATATTATTTTTCATATAAATTGAGAATGGGTGAGCCAGATTGTAGATTAGATTATTTGCTTAAAAGTATAATTCCTTTTGTCCTTTCATTTTTCAGCAACAAATAACACAATTTTTATAAACAAATGTATATTGGTCTCCTTTCACTCTTTTTTTTTTTTCCCTGTATACGTCCCTATCTATATGACTTACTGATGCTAGGCAGACTGAAAATGGTGAGGTTATCTGAGAACTGGGAAAGTATTAGAAAAAAGAAGAAAAAACATCTTGCTCTTATCAGAGAACATTTCAGAGTCACCATCATCTAGATGAGCCTTTCAAATACAAATTCTTTGATTACATGAACTTCTGGAACACTTTTTGCGTTTCACTTGTGAATAACCTGTATAAGATACAGTGGAATATGGGTTTTGGTAGCTGACAGAACACAAATGACTGGAGTTCATTTTTTCAGCTGTCAGAAATCTGCCTCATCCATATGGGCTTTACATTCTGGAAGATGAGAAAATAGAATCTCTTGGCAATCTTTTGTTGCATTTGTGCCAGATATATTTACATTAAGTTGATGTTTATATGTTTTTGTACAGGAAGATTCCTTCTTTTGTGTTAAAGTACTCTCACTCAAGCATCAGTCTGGAAAGATTTAAACGCATGAATAAGTTTATATTTTTTTTGCATAGTCACATTGAACCAATGGGATAACTTGCTGGGTGCCAAATTACATCTTTACAACTTTGTGACCTTACATATTTTATACAGCTTCAATGGTTCTATGTACAAAAATATTTCATTTTTACAAGAAACAAAAGCAAAATTCCACTCAGAAATACTTGAAAAATGTATTTGTGTGTGCTAACGAAGTTCTTATGTATCAGCAAGTTGCATAGAATCAGTCTCAAGATGAACAAATATAAAGTCTCATTCAAGCTTTTCCCTTATAAACTGCAATTTTGACCTGAGATAAAAGAATTTTATTTACTTTGTCACCAGCAAAAATTACACACTTTTAAGGTGGTTAAAAGCTACAATTACTCGTTTACCTGACAGTACTGAAAATTTGCTCATGATTTCCTTAGGATCTACCACTTGAACAAAGAAGTAATTTAAAAAAAATATTGAACTGACTCTATTTCTTATGTGTTTAATATTTTGGCATATTAAAACCAGATCTGAATGAGTTAAATTTGTATAATGAATGCATAGTCTGTGGAACTGAACTTCATCTCTGCTCACTTTTGTAGTGTTTACTGTAGTGATATCTTCCTCAGTCACACGTAGGTATTACAAAACTATTGTATTCTCAGAATAATGACAATACAATGAAATTTTAGTTTCTTAAGAGTACTGGAGGGAACAAAAGAAATTCCAGTGCTCTAGTTTCTTTATTGTTTTATTTGAATAATCTCAAGTGGAAAAGTGTAATTATATTTATAGTAGAAAAAATAAATAAGCTAAAACTCTTCAAACTGCATCATTTCACATTTATATCCCTCTCTATTATGTTATTAGAAATGCTTACAATTAGTCATGTTAGGTGGTTATTTTAACTCCTTTCACAGTGGAAAGCCAGCAATTTTAGTTGGCTTGCACAATGGTTTATTTAGTTCGCATCCACTCCATATCCAGATTTCTAATATTTTTTCAATTCTTTCTTGGCAAAAAAAAAAGGAAAATATTAATTAGTCTTCATGAACAGAAGGGATTAGAATAAAAGAGTTCTCTATCCCTCCAGATGTTTATATTCTTAATTTTGTCCACATTCAACATCTGTATTTAAATAAAACTCTTTCTATGGTTTGTGAAAAAAACCCTGAATTTAGTCAGAATATGATTTTTTTCATAAAATGTACAATTTTTATTCTTTCTCTTATTCTGATTGGGAAAAACAATGTACTCTGGACTTCAAGAAACCTTTCTATTAGATACTGTCAAAAGTGATGTAATTTAATAAAATATTTCAGTTTTGCCATAACAACATATTTTAAGGAAAACGCATTTTGTGATGTTGTCTGACCAGATTTGCAAGTGAAAACCATCAATTTAAAAGTAATTTCTTGAAATATCACATCCTTCTAAAGCATGGTGGGTTCATGGTTTTTTTTCAGTTTTATTTGTATTGCTCTTCCATTTGCAACCAAAATGACGTAGAAATAAATAGCTTACGTTATAAAAAAGCCCTTGCTGTGGTATGTCAGCCTTGGAGCAGGAAGTACTGGAAAAATTGTGAGATAGACGATTCTCAAGATCGCCAGCTCAATTTTGTAGGCCCAAGGGGGATCTTATTGTTTAGATAAGCCATTTAAGGTTTGTCCAGAACCAGTCTTGGGTCACTTAAGAGTTTAGGAAAAAACTTCTGTTACATGAGCAATTGTACTCCTGCAATCTTATCTTCTACACAGAGATTTGGCTAAAGTGCTCAAAGGTTTTAAAAAAATTCTAATGATAAAATTTGTACCATGGCTCTACAAAGTCTCTATCCTATACTTAAAGTACCTATTTAAAAAATTCCTGTGAGCCTACAGGGCAGGAAGGGGCTATGATTTGCTACTATATGATAGCTTACATACCTTACAAAAGCCTAGCTGTTAATTTGTTTTCACATGTGTCTGTGCAACGCCTGATATATCTTCTTATTTATGCAGATACTTCTATACTATGTTCCATGTTTTAGGGCAATGTGGCTGACCCTTTAAGGCAGAAAGTAGGCATTAGTGAAATACACTTTATCTTTTGGGAAACGTGGAGGGGAGATTAGGAAATACCTCTGGAATGGCTTATATTTTGATCAGGTGCATTTGCAGACACATCTCTTATCCCTCCTCAAAATTACAGAAGGATTTACAAGTCTTACTGTGAAAGTGGTGTCAAAGACATCTCTAAGTCAAGAAAGACATTCTTCAGGGCTTCAATCCATCTGTTGAGAGCTTTCTTGGCAGGCAGCTCTCATCACAACAAGGTGTTCAAAGAGAGGGATTTGCTCTGAACTGGCAAGTTGTAATGATACTTTGCAGGCATCATATGAATTGTATTAAAGTGTCTTGGGATTTAAATGAAACTGGATTGCTCTTCTTCATGACTGGAAAATATAGGGAATATGCTGTTGTTGAAATACATCAATATAAATGTCCACAGAAGAGACTTTTGTGTACTGTAGTGACTATAACAAGATTGTGAATGAATTCAAGCTTACTGAAGAACAGCTTATTTTAACCTACCTGTTAGCTTTTTCATTTTCTTATGAGGATTTGGTCTAATTATGTCAAGGTATTCATAGCTAGAACATGCATATAACACCTTTTTTTTGGTTTTGTTTTTTTTTTTTTTTTCTGCTCTGGCTGCTAATGTTATGTAATGGACACACGAGAAAAACAGAAACTGGATTAGTCAGGGTATATGTTCATCTCTATGCTTTCTTGTGGTGTTGGATATTGGAGGGGAAATATCTGTGAGATTTATAATGAGAATTGTCACAGTGCCCCACCTGATTTCTCCAAAATGTAGGAATCCTGCTGTCATCAGTACCTGATGCTTTTGATAGAGGTGGAAGAAAGACACTTGTACCTCAGTAAAACTACCTCCCTTGTAGTATCAGCAGTTGATTTAGTTCCAAAACTTCACAATCCTCCATCCTGTAAGAGCTACTGAGATGAAAGAAGCAAAGGATACTCAAAAGTCATGTTAGGCAGGGGTCAGTGTGAATAATCTGGATCAGCAATGAGTCAGGCCTCAGGCTGTAGGCTTGATGCTACTTGTGGTTTTGCAATTAGCTCTCCATAGAGCTCTCTACAGAGAGCACGCTTTCCACAAAGACAACTGCCATTCCCAGCTCAGCAGTGAGGATATTTGCACCAATGGCAAGAAAGAGGGATTGTCCTGCCAGCAGAAAGTAAATCCAAATTTTGTTGAGGGCTACAAAACAGTAGCATTAATTGGAGGTGAACAGCAGTAATAGCTGCCTTGAGTCATTGCCACTACTCCCCAGACTTTTCAAGACATGTTCACGGAATTCTGAAGCACTGTATTTGACCACCTACAGCTATTGCATGTGTTCAGAATTTTTTGCTTCAGCCTTTTACATTACTCCCCAGGTCACTGATTTTTTACAAACAGCATAGACAGTGAATTCTACTGACCTAGCTAGTCTCACTGACTTCAGGACTATTTTTCACTTGCCTAACATGCAGCAGGAATCATTTTGTCATAATCATCACAATCTAAATGGCTAAGAACACAAAAATAGCAGAGAGACAGTGCTAGCTGGAAAAGTACTTGGATTTTCAGATCCTTGATGTCTGAAATTAGACATATACACTGAAGTTTTGAAGAGCTGGGGTAAGATTCATGGAAATTTTGAAAATCTGAGGTGATGTCATTTGGATGATTTTCAAGGTTCTTCTCAGAGGGCAATATTTTCCAAAAATTTTAGAAATGTTTTTCTGGATTTTAAAACCTAAAGCTGACTAAAATAGTTTATTGAGTTATTTTATAGATTAAGGAAGTAGATTTCTTACTAGAAATATTTAAAGCATTAAATGTAATTATTTTTAATTGTTAGTACAAAAGAAACGCTCAGTTACATTTATGTGTTTCCTTTAAATTTATCTAGGTACTATTCAGACTGACATAACAGTGCAACAGACCAGAATTCATTAATTATTACAGAGGAAAATCATGGAGGTAGTTAAATTTAAGTTAAATTACTTAAAGGTACATTCCTATATAATTTACATAATAACATTTTTTGCCCCTCTCAAAATAGCCTTTTTCCCTCTGCTGGCATGCCATGACAAAGAATGTTCAGCAAAGCAGAAATGTTTTATAGTAAAATACTATGTCTGGTTTCAATGAAAAAATCCACGCCACTGTACAGAAATGAGGCTTTGCCTCTTTATTTTAGCTTTATTGTTGATGGGAAGGTCCTGAGAAGGATGAGTTGGTCAGAAAATCTTTAGGAAAAGGGTTTTTTTTTCATTAAGAAAAGCTATGCTATTGAATCCAAAACACATTGAAGAATGTATCAGTTTAAAAAAGTTTCAACAAGGGGAGTTCTTTAGGTCCAACTTTTTTCTGGAAAGATAAAAGTTTTTACGTGGTTGTTTATATACTAAGTCACTGTTTGCAAAAGTGTCTGAAAGGTTTTGTTCTCATACAAGTGCAGAGCAAAAACATATCTCATAGCCTTGTAATTTATCACAAAAGGCTTAGTTTTTTGTCCATCTATAAAGGAAAGATTACCTCCTACAAAGAGGATTGTCTCCAAACTCCCCATCTCATTCTTGCACTTGTCTATGGAGAATGATTGATTAGATGGGTGACAAGTGACATGAAGAGCAAGTCCGGTTCAAAACCCACAGCCACACTGCTGCTGAAGTGGACTGATACTTTTTTACTAGTGTTCCCTTAAAAAGTGCACAGCCAATATAAGGTTGTGTTTTTTGGTTTTTTGTTTTTTTTTTTTTAATAGCTACATTTCTACCATATGCAATGTAATTATACAGTGCTACAATATGCACTGTGATTATAGTGCTATGGTAATTCCCTTTATTCTGCATAACATGCAAGGGATCTTTTTATATCTTTTTGAATTTCTATGCTAGTTGCCCACTAGATTTCATTTTTTTCTTTGCAAGCTGTAGTAGTAGTGCAATTTTTAAGACTACATTTATCTTTCTATAGCAACAGGTACATTTGAGTTAACAGCTTTTCACAGCCTTGGTAAAAGACTCAAATTTATGGTTCTTTGCTATTATGGATACTTTTTTTTCAGTAAAAATCCTTGATTTGTTTCACTATAGGTCATTTCTCTGTGTTTCCATAGCATTCTGTCTTTAATCATCATTCTTTTTAAATAGTGTTAATCTTATTCTAGGGGGTTTACATTTTGGGTGGGTTTTTTTCTTTCCAAGCAGTTTGCTTACTTATGTAAGGGGAGAAGTAGAATCCTGTTTTCAGCTTCAAAAACGAAAAGAAACCTACAAGCCCAGTGGAGGTCTAAAGTCACATAAACTAGGTTATAAAGAACTTTCTCCCAGTTGGGGAATCTGTTTTCTCTGTTCTTAGTTTTCACCACACCTGTAAACTGACAGCTTGTGACTATTACCAGACACAGTATCTATCTATCAATCACTGTTTGCCTTTGTTAATTAAAAGCAGATGGCAAGTGCTTAAAAAAAAAAAAAAAAA
>VZRU01015694.1:420603-442859 GCA_013398155.1 Pedionomus torquatus | reverse complement strand
AAAAAAAAAAAAGTATGTGGCTGTTGATGAAGTGGAAAGAAAAAAATCCCATCTTGAACAAGTTATGTACTTTGTGTACACACAACTGTAGGGACTATAACCTATTGGAAAAAACTCAGTTTCTTTTACTAAGAGTTAATGAAATTAGCTGTCCACAGAACAGTTGTCTTTGCATGAAAAAAAGGCAAAAAATATATTCTTTTTTGGTGGAAAATGAAAAGAATTAATTAGGTCAACTGAAAAAAAAATATTTTGCTTTAGGTTTTTGAATTGGGCTCTGTAAAGTGTATCAGCCCAGGTTAACACTGAAGTGTTCACCTGTACCAGGTTAGGCTTCCTACTCAGATAAGACCTATCACATTCTCCATTTGCTCTCCTGATTGTAGTATGAAAGCCAGGGAGTTTTGGTGCACTTGGCTGGTAATTTATGATCTTGGTGCACTTGGCTGATAATTTATGATCTTTCACATATTAGTGATTTTTTTGCAACAATTTCAGATGACCTTGGATGTCATCAGTAAGAAGTATTCAAATTGCACCTTTCTTCGCTGTGGTCAAAAGACTGACTCAGGAAAAGCATTACTTCTACAAGCAAGGATGCATGATTGCATAGGGAAATTACATAACTTATTTTCGTATAAAAAGAAAAAAACCCACAGTTCTACAGAAAAGAAAATCTCACCAGAAAGAGCAGTAGATCTGCAGCTATACAAATTCATTCAGTGAATTCACAAGGATATTGAGAGCTCAAGAGCTATCACCCTTCCAATAACCAGGGTAGGAGTCACACCAGAGTCAGCCCTGCTCAAAGCAGCAGACAGTATCTACACCCAAAACTATGGAAAATGGCTTTGTTCAGACTAGACTGTTAACCACATAGGTCAAACTTTATCTTAACTTTCAGATCACATCTATCTTCTTTTCTGCTCTGCTTTGAGCTGGAAATGCCTTTGGAATGCTCGATTGCACAAGCAGCTGGAAATTCTGGTTTTCAGCTAGAATAGAATCAAATAATCCACATTTCAAATAGTCTGCTCCCAAGAGAATTTCTCTGAGTTTTGAAGTTAAAAGTAATTCACATTGTTTGTATGAAAGATTGGTAATTAGCTAAAACCTTTAGCTTCTTCTCTTACTTGACTCCAAGCTCTAAAAACATGGTAATTACTATTGTGCAAATGTAATCACATGAAAAACACCACCTCAGTTTTTAATAGCTTTCTTTCAAGAGGATATTTTCAGATATTGTGTATGGTACTCTTTTGTTATCCTGGTTTAAAAATGAAAGTTTATAACAACAACCTATAATATAGGAAACTAGAAGTTCATAAAGCATGGAAACTTTTCTAGGGAATGTCATCGTCATATTATACTATTTTTAAAGCATAAGTGTATTAATATAATCCAGAAAAGAAAAGATTGTTAAGATTAAGGAACACAGGATAGAATTTCAGCAACAAGAGGGAAGGTAGGAAGAACAGGACCTTTCCCTAATCTTACCTAGTTTATATTATTCCTAAGTGAAATTTGAAAAAGTATGTTGATATCATCTAAATTACCTTAAAGGAATGAGACAATATCTTAAACAGATAGCATAAAATGAATTTAACATTACAGTCATGTTTTACATATGACTGCTGAGTCTGAGAAACTGTAAAAACTTCTTTTATCTTCTGCCTGATGAAGAAAGTATACATGAAGATATATTGAAAAAATTAGAGAATTCAAACTCTTTGTGGGTAGTATCTCCTACTCACAGCTGCCTAGAGAAATTATTTCATTTACATAAATTGTCATCCCTACAGTAGTTCTTATAAGGCACAGGGTAAAACAAAATGAAAAAAAGCAACGGGTGTTGCTTTCTCTATGCAGTTGCTTTGAGTGCAGATGAAATGCAGATGAGTCTACCTGCTGCCCAGCTGTGAGGGAACAACTGCTCCACCTGCTCGTGCAAACATGAAGGGGACATATATCCATTTTGTTTCTCTCATACATACCCTCACACAGGCTTAGCACATATATATGCACATGTAATTTGTCTGTTTGTTAGTTGTCCTTTTTAATGAAATAAATAATTCAGATTGAAAATTTTCTCTTCTTCTCTCAGTGTGGGAAAACAGAAAAATCCCTTGCAAAACATTTTTGAAATGCTGGCAGCCATGGATATAAGCCAGAATAGGCAGCTGGGCTTTATTTTTGCTTTAAAGGGCTCAAAGATGTATACAAACTCATGCGCTCCCTCCTTCTCATGCATGTAACGAGTCCCCTGGAGGTCTGGGCTGTATCTGAACTGTCTTGCTGACCCTTCCCCACCATCCCTAGACTGATGCTCTGAATAGTGCTGTGATTGTAGCACTTGATACTGATTACTTTCCAAAGAGGCAGTGGGAGCACAGCTACATTTTGAATCAAGCCTCAATTTTTTTCCTCCAAGGTGTTGATGTGCCGATACCAGCAACATTTCTGGGAAGAAGTACATCAGCTCTGACAGAGAGTGCTCAAAGTGAGGTTGGATTTTACCCCGTGGGGAAGCCTGTGAGGTTGCTTCAGAGCAGGCTGGCCCTGCACAGATCCATCATATTTCAAAGTCTGCATCTGAAGCCACCACACATGTGAATACCACAAACAGTGGCATTTTTTCTCCCCAGTGACATTGCAAGTTTCTTGCATTCTTTCCAATGGAAAGTAAGAAGCATTTATGAAACCTGAAATATCTGCAGGATAAGAAAAGTATTTCTTCCCTTATTGCAGGCTGAAGGGCTTCATATGGATTCTGAAAGCAAGCCTTAAGGAACTGTGTATTTTGAAGGCTGGGTTTGAATTCATGCATTTATTGCTGCAGGAGATAAGGCTGCTGTCTGAGCTCTCTCTCTGGTTATTTAATATATAGGTATAATAATACCTATAATATATAGGTATAAACAAAAAGTATAAGGTACCTTAAGACAAACTTGTTTCAATTTATTTTCCATGTGATATGAAATAAATGCTCTTCTGTGTCTGCAAAACTCAAAGTCAAAGTCAAAAAAAGTGCTTTCAGATGTCCTCCAACTAAGGGGAAAAAATATTTAGTTCTCTTTCAACATGAATCTCATGCTTCAGTTCATGTCCTATGGGAATACACACTCAAAAGTTTGGATCCAAGTCCTTCAAGTCCATGGCTGGTGCAGGAATGTAAAAAGTACTAACTCAAATATTGATTTGATTTGTTTATATGAAAGCAATTAGTCAAAAAGCTACTTTTTTCCAGTTTCTTGAAACCTGTGTGTTAAGGTGTGTGCGAATAACAAGTACACTTTATAAAAACTCTGTAAACTGAAATCACTCAGGGCCAGCGGGGAGTGAAAGATTCTGCACATAATGTGATTTCACACCACATTAATCCGTGTTCAACACTTTTTCCCTTAGGAATTGCTCTTTTGTATGTGCTTGTTCACTTCTACTTTCAAAAGACAACCAGGAACCAGTCTCCTATGGAGGCACACAGGGTAGGGAAGTGGATTATTAACCTTAGGCTGTCATATGGCATCCTAGCAGGCTTATTTGTAATAAATTGTAAGGTTTGAAAATAGGGCCATGGTGTCTTATCCGCAGGCTGAAATTTGACCTTTGTAAGACAGAGCTGCAGAGGCATAACCTGAGATTGACAACTTCAAGACTTATTTCCAATAAGGAAGAAAAAGAGCATGTATTTCTATCACTTTTGTGGAAACATGAATGCTGTGGTTTAGGCCAGTCAAACATCACTGCATCAATTAATTTCACACAAAGCTTTCTAAAGATACAATATAACATTTAATGTATGAACAACATGTGAGCTGTCTGTTCTCCCAGAGCAAGCTGAAATTCAAATTATTCAGGCAATCTACCAGAGCTCTGGTTGAGCTCCATTCATACCCCATGGTGGGCACCAATTCATCTGTTGTGGTTTAGTCCAAATTGGCCAGTGACAGCCAAAGATGCTCCCCCAAATGTCTTGATCCAAGGAGAAGAGGAGGAGAGATAGAGATTTACAGGTTTAGAAGGAACTGAACTACTTTAATGAAATACTAATGATAAAATAGGAAGACAATACTAAAATTGATACAATATATATGAAACTGTATCAAGCTTCAAGGACAAGTCACCAGCAGGCATGGGGGAAGTCCCAGGCTGGACTCAACAATGGATGGGAACTTGATTCCCGTTCTGGAGTCAGGAACATGTGGACCAGAATCAAAGGCAGATGAACAGACAGGATGCTCCTTGCACATTGTTCACTGAAGAAAAAGGGCTGGCCCTTTTATCCCTAGGCTTTTATACTGCGCATGATGCAGATGGGATGGAATGTCCCCACTGTTGGCCAGCTTTGGATCACCTGTTCTGTCTTCTTCCCCGTGCAGGTAGGACCCCTCTGCACTTTCCTGTGTCCGACCCTCCAGTGGGGCAAATAATTAAACTAGCTGGCATCAGTTGTTATAGCAATCAGTATAAGCAATAAGTACAAGCAAGAGCATACTGTTCCTTGGCATTGACTGCGAACACGGGTCTTATCACTCTGAGAATAGTTTTCCCTTTTAGCTGGAGGACAGCTTAAAGCACTTTTTTGACTCAGAGTCAAGCTACATGAAAGCCACAGGCACTGGGAAACAATATCTGAAAATCTGCTTTTTATTACGGCTACATGTTAAACTGGGCACTAATTCTGTTATAATATAGGTGACACTCAGTTGTTTTTTCTTCTACTTGCAGGAAAAAAATGATGTGGGATTTGTTGCTGATTTGGTTAGAATTTTACTGTTCCAATATATTGTTTTCAGCAAACCAAGCATATTAAATGAACATTTATTTCTGGAAGCTTAAGGTGTTTTGCACTAGTGGTTCTTTTGGCACTGTTAGAAAATCACATTTTTATTCCTTTTATTACTGTACTTGACCAAGCACCCTTTTGCTATGGAAAACAATGTCTGTTCAGACATTTGGTCAAAAGATGCATCTGTGAAAGACTTCTTCATAGAGGTCTGTGACTTGAAGGAAAATATAATGGTAAGATTGCTTGAAGAGGATGAACTGGGGAGCCAACTCTTAATTTCTTTCTGAGGTTGAAAGTGGATGTTTCTAGGAATAAATTATTCATATCAGAGTTGTTCAAAAAATAGCTGAATTGTTGAGAAGTGGCTCAGAGACTGCAGGTCTATTGGACACTCGGGCTCTTAAAATTGTAAACAAACCCCTCAGCCTCCCCAGGTTGGGTGCAAGGTGGGTTCAGCTCAGCTTCCTTTCCTGATTTCCCTGCTCAGTGGGAACTGCTGTGGGAGACATCTGCTGCGGTCCTTGTCAGCAGCACAGAGGTACCTGCCAAATTCAAAACATTGTTCACTTCACTGGATTACAGGCAAACGTATGTTTTTTATTGAGCTAACATGTACACCCTGCTGGAGGTGACATTTAATGTCTTTGGTGCTTTAAAAGTTTTGTGTAGTTTGCAATGCAAGTGGTTTTTTATGAGAAGAGGTCTTTGGTTATTTTCTGTTGTCCACAGACTGAGGCATTCCCACACTTTTGTCTATAATTACACCTCTAGTAGAGCTGTTCACTGTTGGCAAGGTTTACCTATGCAAGACTATATTTTGCTGACAGTAGGCTGTGCAGTATTTAGTAGCAGTGGTGAATCCTCTGTGCCAGGATATTCCATGGCTCACATTATGTTAGCACTTGTCAAATACTTTGGATTTATTCAGCTGTGAAGTAAACCCATTGTAAGGTATTTCACATACCTAAGGCATTTCAGAGTGATTTATCTGTACAGGGGAGAACTGACACCTTAGAATTGGAGACATTTCAATATGTAGCCTCTTTATTAGTATTAGGCATGAAAAGCAAGCTTCTGGCTGTAACTGCACACATTGTGTCAGAATTTTGGAAAGCCATCTGCACAGGGGCTGTATAATAATGTTGCACAGGAGGCCGAATTTGGTGGCAAAATAGATGTCTTTCATTTCATGTGAACATCAAGAAGCAGCTGATCTCTTGTTTCAGGAAGACAGCTGAAATAACAGGAGCCTTTTGGAGGATACAAGAGCTATTCAAGGTGGATTAGAGGTTTTTCAGGAAGTTGTATAGAAGATCTCCAGAAGGTGCATCAGAAAAGCAGAGGCTACTCAACTGGAACAGACAACAGTCAGCAGTCAGGCTGTGCCTCTTCAAGCTCAGCAGGAAAGAGAATAAAATAAGTACTAGATAAAGCATGGCTGCAGGATCCTCCCTTCCTTCCTCCCCAACTTGACTAAAAAAAAAAAATAAATACATAAAAAAAAAGCAACATTAATCTTTTGTAGGCTACAAATTACTGTTTATTAATTTTTCCTTTTGAGGTTCTTGGATGTGTTTTCTTGTCACTGGTGAGACAAACAAAGCTAAATTTGTCTTAATTCTTTCTCCACTAATCCATCACTCATTTTAATTGCTTTATGATCTCATCTTAATCTTGACTGTAGCTCTGTTTCATGTGTGCATGTGTGCACATGCATGGGTGGAAGCTAGTATATTGAGAAGACCAGCCTGACGTCACTTTTACCTGGAGTTAGGATAACAGCACAGGTCTGAAAACAAGGCTCTCCAGCCCAGAGCAGGGGTTTTGTAGACTTTACAAGATATGTAGACACAGAAGGAAAAGTCTGAAGCATCACATTACTGCAGCTCTCAGCACTTAATTAATCTGTATTGTTTCCATTCATCTGTTCTAGCCACCTTTGCCTGAAATTCAACCCTTTCTACTATATATATCCCAGGCATTTTATTTCTGCCACTGGAAATACATGTTGTTCAGGATATTAAAAGTAAATATTGTTTTTAAAAATGTAAAGATTTCCAAGATCTTATTGAAAACCACAGTAATTTGTGACTCACATGGTTTGGGTGATTGATTATACTTGCCTATAATATGTAAGAAATGAACAATTTTTAAGTAAGAAGTGCCTGAGATGTGTTAATTTAAAAATAAATATAAGTTTTAGAAAAACTGATCATTCAAATATTTTTAAAAGAAATATTCAGTGCTTTATACAAGATGTTAAAATGTCATCTTGGAAATTTTTGTAAGTTTGAACTTTTTATGACAAGATAGTAGCTGATCTTTGCTTAAGGCAGAGCAAACATCACCAATGATACTAAGTGGCATAAGGTTATATGGCTGAATGGGGTGCTAAAGTCAATTAATAGAGAGAACACCAATCTTTGCTCAGCTTTTAAGCCCATCTTCTAAAATCAATTCAATAAGACACTCATGACAACCTTTTCTGAAGTAATGAAGGTGCTTAAAATTCACAAAACCATTCAGTTGACCTTATTATACAAAAAGTATGGAGATGAATAAAATGATAAATTGAAAAAAAAAAAAAATCTGCCATGAAAATGGGGAAAAGCCCAGCAATAAAAACAAGGGAACAGAAGAGTCTTGAAGGCTGTGGTTGTGTGTCTGAGTCCAGGCAGCCTTGAATGTATGGAAGTTTGTAGGGAGGACTTTGTCCAGACATACATTCTGTTCTGCAAGTTTTAGCTTTTCAAGAGCTGAGACCAGTGCACAATAACTGCAATTTTTGGCCTAGAAATACTAGTGTCCTGTTCTCATGGAGAGAGATGAAGGGACACAAGCATTTTCTGAAGTCTTGGTCTCGGTTTCTATTCAGTTATGTTTAATGCCTTCAATTTAATGTATCTTTGACTCTTTTGCAAACTAATATACCTCCCTGTGAGAAGGCTTTGAGATGCTCAACCTAAATCCTTCATTCTTAGTTCCATCTTCAAATTCCCTCATGACTCAGGATGTGTATTTGTTCAGGCATATTTACTTTTGCAGTATCTGATTCAACTTCTGGTTCTAACAGAGAGATAGAAACTTTAAACAGTGCTTTAAGTTTTTAACAGAGTGATACACACCTGACAGAACTACCCCTTTTGAAAACACAAGACCTTATTATCTTTATTTATGGAAGCATTTCATTTTTAGTTCAAAAAACCTTAAGAAAGGAGGGAAAAGAGACTGGAACATGCTGGAAAAGTTTCTTCTTTAATACATTTGTCTAAATCAGGTTTGGGGTGGGCATTGGCTGAGACAGTTACCCAGTTACTGCCACTTAGAGCTGCCACAGCGACATGCATCACAGTGAATGCTGGAGCAATGAATGAATCCC
Organism: Pedionomus torquatus; assembly: GCA_013398155.1. NCBI lineage: Eukaryota > Metazoa > Chordata > Aves > Charadriiformes > Pedionomidae > Pedionomus > Pedionomus torquatus. The sequence continues at coordinate 434,691 of VZRU01015694.1, read as the reverse complement.
TGCAAATAAACAGTGCCAAGGCAGCCAGATTAAATCAGTGCAGCACTTCAGAGACAGTCTGTGTGAAGAATAAGTGCTTTCATTACAGGAGATAGTGGTGGGAAACAATGGCCATTTAGGGGCTTGTAACTCTCTGTTCACCTTTAAATACGTGGAGTCCTGCCTACCATATCCCTGTAGGAATAAGTTAAAAGTTGCAGTGATGATTGTTCCACATTTCCATTATTCTTCTAGCCTGGGAGCATGCTTATCTAGTAAAATCAAAACAACAGAATTTTACATGGGATAAAGAAAGTGTGACATGAATAACATCATAGTAATAAAACTAATGGATACATACTGCATACAAAGCTGTCTGGAGAACAAACACTGTCTTTCAATGACTTTCAAAGTTTGAAATTTTGATTCTATTTTGGAACAAATCCCAAATCTACTTAAAGCTTTACAAAATAAAATGATGAAGAAAAATTAGGTTTTGAGTCCAAACCAGGAATAGTTTTATACAGAGAGTTATTTTGACTTCTCTGTGTGTTTGTATTTGTTTCTCTCTGTCGTGACCTGGGATAGATATTTTACTGTCTGAGTTTGACTAAGAATTTGAACCTCTGTCTTTGACATCCCAACATCAGAAACAATAAAATGGGAGGATTAATCTTGATATTTCTCCTGTTTACTGGTTGGAATACTCAGAAAACCTTGGATCTGCAAAAATGTTGCTGAAACAGATACATTTCTGGAAGACATCTGCTTCAACAAAATTTCACTTCTTCCATAACATTAGTTCAACTTTAATCACTGTCTCTTCCTCCTCTTCTATTATTATGGTTATTTGCCATTTTCTAGGAGATCTAAAGGAATTCCTGGTTCAAATGCCATTACAGTGCAGTGGGAGTTAATTACCTAATTCCTGCAGTGTTTTAAAAATGTCAGACTTTAGTTATGAACAGTTTTCAGAAAGGCCTCCAACTGATTACTTCCTGCTATTTGCTACATGTTTATCTTGTATGTATAACATGTCCTTATTATATTATTATTGCATTAATATGCACAAAAAAATTAATTGATGGAGCCAGATGCCTGCAGGCAAAGCTATGCCCACATGAAAAAAGGCTTGTTTTCAAATGATACCTCATAATTTCATCTATTTCTGGTGTCTACAGTTCTTCTTTATATATGACAACTATGCCTATATTAACTATCTAGAACAGCACAGCACAGCATAGCATAGAATAGATATATAGATCAGTTGCAAGATCACATAGTCCAACTGCCTGACCAATTCAGGGCTGACCAAAAGTTCAAACGTTATTAGGGGCACTGTCCAAATGCCTCTAAAGTCATTGATAGGCTTGGGCCATCAAGCACCTCTCTAGGAAGCTTGTTTCAGTGTTTGACCAACTCCTGGCTAAAAAAGTGCTTGCCCATGTCCAGTCTAAACCTCCTGTGACACAGCTTTGAACCATTCCTACAAATCCTATCACTGGATACCAGGGAGAAGAGATCATCAACAAGAGATCAGACTGAGCCTGGGGAAATCATGTCCCTACTGAGATCAGTGAAATTGCTCCCTTGTTTTCAATGAAATCAAGATTTCTAAATTCCAGCGCAAAATACGTATAGATTAGAGAAAAATGGATTTTCTGAGACAAGACAGATATTGACAACACAGGAGGAAAACGGGAGTAAAATATAAAAGAATAATCCCAGTAGCATACTTGTCCAAAGAGCAATGCTTGTCTCAGCTTTTATTTACCTTGACTCTGTGACCCTTCTGAATCAAGGAAAGACATGAGGAAAGAAAGACCACTTCTGGGAGGTGGGAATAGAAAGCCCAGGGGCCCTCCTCATCTTTCTATGCAATCAAAGTCTCTGGAAGGATTGTACTTCATTAGAATTGATTTGGCGTTTACTCAGCACCTTCTTCTGATAGGTTTCATACAATGCCTTTAACTGAAAAAACCCATGAGGTTAATATTGAGACAAATCTGTTGGGATAGTTCCGCCTTTGTCACTTGAGTAAAAGTGCAGCGGATGTCATCCCTGATTTCGGTTGGTATTTCACTGCCAACAGAAGTCAAATGTGTGAAAACAATTAGGCATTTCAAAACGGAAACTTTGAATGGCCATGGAAGAGTAAAGAAAAGCGTATGAAAACCAGCGACAAAGATTTTAACTTGGCCCATGAAATAGGAAAACAGGTCTGGACTTTCAGCCCAAGGGGGACAGGTCAAGACTGACTTTGGTCTTTAGTTATTTCAGTGGCTTTTTTTCAGTGTAAGAACTGTATACAGCTCTTCTTCTCCAGAGAGAAGTTTATTTTGGCCCAGGAATTTCATTAAATGAAATTCAAAAGAAAAACTGAGCCTTGTGTGAGAGTTGCTTGAAAACACAAATGTCTTAGGTCTTTGTAGGCTTGCTTTGTAGAGAGGCTCACGTGTCTTTCCTTACATACAGTTAAGAGTCCCGTAATAGGACATGACATAATTCTTCAACTATACCTATGCCTCTGAAAGCTCCCCAGTATTCTGTGCATGATGTACAGTGTGAACTCTGAACTTACAGCTTTGCATAAAAGTATCCTAGAGGCAACTACTGAGAGCACTAATGAATCCTCATCTATGAGAGGTTGTGACCAGTATCTTTTGAAGTTCTAGTGGGAGTAATTTTTCAGATGGGAGTAGATGAATGGCTTTGTCCCCATAGAGCTGCAAAAAATAACTTTTCTTCCCTTTATTGATATTAGTGGTATCACCAGAGTTGTCAACATTAAGGTTAAAATTTTGTTTCCTTTATAAATCTTGTTTGTAGAGATTTTCTCATCTGGGTTATTTCAAATTACATCAAGCATCAAGAAATTTAGTGTCTGAACTGTCAGCGTGAGTATGATATTTTTTAAACAAAAATGTTTAAATCCATTAAAATATTAAAGCTATGGAGTGGGAAAGTATAGCCTGTGTTCCCATGGGATCAACGGGAGTTTTGCTTTTGACTTCAATGGAAGCAGGAAGCAGGCCATAACTTGTAATCAGTCTCAGAATTCCCCAGTCCCATCCTGTGCTCCAAACTTTAGTTAATATTTAAAAGTAGATCCTGGGGTGAGTATGTGCAAGTGCCTTTTCCCTTTGCCAAACTCTTAACAGGATTTTTATGGTGTTTTAAACTGAACTCATGTCTAGTTATAGTGTCAGAACACCTCTACTGAAACAATACCTTACCATCAGAGCAATGGCAAACAAGCCACACACAAACATCCAGTGCCCTTGATACGAGAGACTGGTATCTTGTTTCTAGTCCCCTGAAACATGCAATCGCAGAGTGAGAGTAACTGGAGACAGAAAGCTAAGTATGAGGTCGCATGTTACTCCCCCCTGCCAGTCTAAAATTGTTCCCTGAAGTCTACAACCTAGTTTTAAATGAACGGATTATGAAGGGGCATCCCCTTCTTTCCTCAGGAGTATATACAAGTTTAACAGAACTTGCTTTAGGAAATGTATCCAGATAGCCAGTAGATACTCCCTGAGCTCAGTCTAAGAGTAACTTCTTTACCATACAAAGTAATCATGTCATTTTTGACTCCCATTCTCTTTCAGTTCTTGTAGATAACAATGCCTGTTACTTCCCACCTCCTTCTGACATTATCTAGCTTTTTATATAGAGATCTCTTCATATTGCCTTATAATGCTGCCTTTATTTTATTTTAAACACGGACATATTTTATTTTGATTCCATGGTATTTTTGGTAACTGTAGCTAGTACAGGTACTTTCAAAATTTGTGTGTTGCAGAACATAGTACAGAAGAAATACCCACAGCCACTCTTTCTGGAGTTGATGACTTTACAGAGTATACAAGTAGTTGTCTTCTGTCTTTTCTTTGTTCTTGCACAAGCACTGACTGTAAAATTTACTATCCAAAAATATGCCCAACAGCTGGAATAACATCCAGCTTTCCCTGTATTCAAGAATGCTGCATTATATCATGTCAGGTTACATCATGCGGTATCTGATACAAGTTACCTGAAAAAATAGAGCTCAAACAAAGAAAGAAAATAATTTTAAAAAAGCAGGAATTTGGGCTGACTTTCATCTTTAGTGTAAGATAGCTCTACTGATTATAGGATAAGATGACTTACAGAAAACATGTGGGTTTTAGTAAGCTTGTTGCTAATGGCAGTGTACTGTTGTTTTTAACAGTAAATCATATACCTATGATGTACATTCCAGCTCATCCATTCCCAGGTTGTGCCACATTCAACAGCATACCTAAGAGTAAGTGAAGATTGGTAGCAAAACATGATGTGGTCCAGTGCACAATCCAGACTGATGTAATCCAAGGGAAATTTTTGACTGTTTCCTTTATTATAAAACAGATTATTTCAGTTGGAAGGGACCTACAAGGACCATCTAGTCCAGCTGCCTGACCAATTCAGGGCTGACCAAAAGTTCAAACATGTTATTAAGGGCACTGTCCAAATGCCTCTTAGTCACTGACAGGCTTGGGCCACCAAGCACCTCTCTAGGAAGCTTGTTTCAGTGTTTGACCAACTCCTGGCTAAAAAAAGTGCTTCCCAATGTCCAGTCTAAACCTCCTGTGACACAGCTTTGAACCATTCCTACAAATCCTATCACTGGATACCAGGGAGAAGAGATCAGACTGAGCTGGGAGAAATCCCTACTGAGATCAGTGAAATTGCTCCCTTGTTTTCAATGACATCAAGATTTTTAAATTCCAGTGCTAAACCTGTATTTAGCCATGCTTGGGAAAGATCAAAATGTATCCAGAGGACCTGAACGTATTTGCATAAAAGATAATGGCAAAACTCAAACTTATTTTAAAGAAACAACCTCCAACTGTTACCTCAAGCGCAGTACAGAAAACATGCAATTTCTGGGTCCATGCAGTATGAAATAATTCAGGCTTTTTTACAGTTCTTCCTACTCCAGTTAGATTGGCCTGTGAACATCTTTATTTCCACAGCTCTGGTCCAAACTTATTTGTTCTTCCAGTCCTCAGCATTCCAGACCTGTCACCAGTAAAGAGAGTAAGCGTATATTAAATTAAAACAGAAGCTATGATTTTTTATCAGCTTTGCCTCTGTCGTGAAGAGGTCTGATCTGGCACTTCTGGAAGCCTCCTCTTTTTATGTTATGAAAGCTGAAGTGGCCCACATAACAAGCAGCCAAATTCTCAGTCTTTTAGTTACTTTTAACCTAAGTTTTAACAGGACTGTCAAGTACTGCATGCAGTATGTCAGTTAACACTGTGGAGTAAAATTGACAAAGAGCACTTTCTGTACCTTCAGAGCAAGTATATCTTTACCAACACTTTTGAGCTATTTTAGGTTTCTAAGCTGCAAGTATCTCCTGCTCTCCGATTTGATAACAGTAGAACCAAGACTAGAGATGGGTAGCACCTGCCAATTAATAATCTGACCAGTCTGCAGTCTTTAATAAGCAGAATGATAAAAGTTTAAAATGTCCTGACTCTGGCAATCCTTCCTCCAAATACTGAGAAGTATTTGTCTCGAAGGCAGACTCGACCCCCACTCTTTACTGCTGTATAAAGGTCTCTTAGAAGCATGTGAAAAATCAGAGAAGGGTTAATCCTGAGATGAAATACATAAAAAGTAACAGAATTCTTTGTGTCAGTTGCCAAAAAATGAAAATCTTCCCATAATTTTGTGAAAAGAAATGACTTTCAGAATGCTTTAATTGTTCCTTTCAACATCACTTTCTTCTCATAGTGTCCCAGAACAGCAGAGTCTCTGCTTATGCTGTGGTTAGTTTTTGAGAACCAGTCACTGAAATGAAAGTAAAATGAGAAAAGGGGATTTTAAGAATTCTCTAGCTTTTCTAGTAGTGTTTCCATTTAATAACATCTGCTGCTCATAAATCATGAAAGAAACCTCTAATAGCCTGTAATAACAATACATTGTAGAAAGGAAGAGTCTTTCACCTCTAGCAGGTAGGCAAATACTTTCACGTTAAAGTAATAAAAGCAGAATATTAATTTCTTCCTGCCCATTTGCTAGCACAGTCTGACCTCCATGTCCCCAGCTCTGGGGACTGCAAGGTGGCCCACCCTGACTGCTGTGACGCCGACCTGCAGTCAGCACCATGTCCACACTCAATCTGCTGCACTTCATGTACCAAAACTAATCTCTGCTTGTTTTGCTCTGCTGGCAGCACACAGACAGCCAGCTGGTGCCAGGACTGTTCTTGCTGCCTCGGGTGCTGGGCTGTGACTTATCATTGTCAATTGCACAAGTACTCGATTAAGTAATAGATTCAGTTGTAGGTAGTCAAACTTATGTCTCACCTTAAAACCACTATTAGGCTTTGGGTCATCATCAGAAAAAAAGGATGTGAGGGTTTATAAAACACAAAGGAAAATCTTGTCCATGACAATCAAATTATGGTAAACTGGGACTGATAAAAGAAAAAAGACAAATAGGTGTTGCTGTAGGTAAGTACAATAAAACAAAGTAATGTTAATGACTTGACTTTCCATAGTAGCATCCTAGCTAACATTCCTGAAGGCTTTTTTAACAAAAAAACCCCAACAACAACCCAGAGTTCCACACTCATTTCACTCAGATTTGACACAGAAACTCTGGAGGAACATTATTAAAAGCTCTGTGACAAATATAGCAGTGATAGAGAAACCAGCCCTAGTGTAAGAAAGATGCACCTCCAAAATCTCATTTGATAAAGTGAAGAACTCTCTAGGACAGTTGAGACCTTTGTCCTATAAGAGATACCTTTGTTAAGACTTCAGGAGTCTTGGAAGTAATACAAATCTACAAGATCAGTTTTCAGAAGGGCATGAAATTCCCATTGCTATGCTCCACATATGCTAATTTGTTTTGAGATATTAAGACTCCTAAGTATGATGTTCAACTTCATGCTTTTGTTAGAAATCTGATTGACCAAAGTCCATTCTAAAAGCTCTGACTTCAGTATTAGAGGAATACTTGTTCTATCACTTGCAATACAAAGGGTTTAATTAAAGAGAAGCAGGTTGATTACACTGAAATTCTATTTTTGAGGAAGTTCTAGTACTTCAAAAGTGTTCCTGGATACTATTCTTCTGGTTTTGCAAAGAGATACCTTCTTTTTTGCTCTAATAGTTACATGAGAAAAGAATGTCTAAAAAGAGTTTGTTCAGCAAGAAAACGCAAAAAGATCAAAGGTTATCCTCCTTTCTCATGCCATGAATAAATCTAAATCAGCCTTTGCAGAACCCTATAGCCAAAATACTTGTGAAGTGTTCTGTTGATGAGGAAATAATTGATTTTTATATCTTATGCAACTTTTTTTCTTTTAGACTCTGAAATCTACGTGATTTTCTACCTACATTCCTGCAACACAATACTCCTCATTAATCTGCATCTGTTAGCAAATCATGTGCTGAAGTTTTCAGTTCTGCAGGAATCCATATAATACTATACCGTATGGTGCCAAGGGACATTATAATACTGAAAATATTGTATACAGAGATTGGCCCTGCAAAGATTTTGGAGACAGAGTAAATGGAGTCAGTTTCATTGGCCGTGGGGCCACATGATGCCGAATGTTAATTGGTATAAGCTATAGCCTTGCAGCTCTTCCAACAGCTGAGGTTGCGAGGATGCAGTGCAGCATCCCCTTTTTGATGGCAGCACTTCCTGCTTTTCCAGACTTGCATCAAGGTTGTGATACTATAGAAGCACAGTAAAAGCTTTGCATTTGCTTTTCAGAGGAAAGATTCCTTCAAAAACGATTCTTTCTATGCTGACCACACAAGACTCCTCTCCCTTAGTAAAACTACAATGATCAATATTTGGACCTAAGCATAAGTATGTGATGGCTTATACCATTTAGTTGTTGGCAAATAGCAGATGTCACGCTTCTGGCCTTGCCCTGGGCCTGGTAACACCTTTTCAAAAAACCTTGAGTGAGTCCCCTAACGTAGGTCAGGGACAATTCCAGGGGGAAATTCGGATGCAACCACCTGTTTTGAGGGGCAAGAGAGTTTGGCTGAAAGTATATGAACTGACATGTGAGATGGCCTCAGAGTCTTAGCTCATTGCCATTACTAACACATGATCATTCATAATAACTTTATTCAAAGTGGATTTATTGGACAAGTCTCCAACATGAAGATTTGCTTAGCTACAGGTCTCGTTAATGTCCATATTGAAGGGCACTGGCACAATACAGCACTTCCTAAACATGCAGGTCACTGCCACTGAAAACACATTTGGGCACTCCATTTATCTCCCAACTCATAGAAAAAATGGTCAACAAGGTCTTTTCAGCATTCCTCCTAGTTTTGTCTTGTCTGCACTTTACCGTGTTCGTTTGCCTTCTATACTGGTAGAGTTCATCAACATGTAGCAACAGTTTGATATTTGTAATGTTCAAGAACAGCAAATAGACTGGACTTTCTAGATTGAACCATTTTTCATTACTGTCAACTTGACAGAAGGTTGAAACACTCCACCATGTCTTGTCACATACAACAGTTATTGGTGGGATCAAATTGTCATTCAGATGTGTGCATTTAACTTCCTGATGCTAAAAGAGCAATTCAAACTTTCAGGATTACACTGGGGCTTTTTTGAAGAATTAAAGGTTACTTTCTTTTACATTTATAGGAGAAAATCATCAGTTGGAGGGAATGTGCTTAACTCCTTTTAATTTGGTGAGCCTGTGCCAAATTATGCTAGCAAAGATTATGGCTGCAGGATAGGCAGAATAATTTTAGAACAATCTCCACAGTTATAATTTGTTTGTTTTAAAGAGTAAAACATTGCTTCTTATTTGGTAGGGATCATTTATAGTTTAGGACATTATTACATTTTAACAGTAATGTTTTTCATTGTGACAAGCAGAGATAATTTGAACTATTTTAAATATCCAGTTTGAAATTTCATCTTGTTTTCCTTCTATGGGAAAAAGAGTCCTTTTAGAAGAGAACTAGATAAACAGCTCTACTTCTTTATAGGGACATAGAATGAAATAACCTTGTAAATAAATTCATTAGATAATCTTTTAGAGCTTAATGGGAATATGGAAGGAACAGTTACTCTTAAAAGTCAAGTAGTGTAAAACATACAACTTCCCTAATTAAAAACATAGAGCAATAGAGCTGTGACTAAAAAAAATTCAAGAAAGAAAATTCAGAAATAGTTTTTGTGGAACTGTATGTGAAAACACTTCAGTATCTCTCATAAAAATAGTGTTATATATTATAAAATACAACATATCATATAAATAATGTTATAAGACTATTGTAAATGTTTTTTATTATTCATAAATGCCATATTTTAAAATGAAAAATTGTGATGACTACTTGATTTTCTAAATACTTTAGAGTTTGCAACTTTTTGAGCTCAGTCTTTTATCCTATTTCTATCTATCTTTTTGAAGTCGAAATAATTCTTGTGCTTTGAAGATCACATCACTTTGGTCTGTAAATTTGTAAAGAATCTCTTTATTTGAAAAATAGCACAGTAGATAATCTACTATCTGCTGGAGTCAGAATTCCACTTTTATTTCATTAGACCTTAAAACTGCCTAAGAACACAGGAATGGCCATACTAGCCCTCATGAAAGCTCCATCCAGGCCAAAATTATGCCTTCAGCAATGCCCGTAAGGGGACATCAGGGAAAAAGAAGATACATACAGATTAAAAGATTAAATACTTGCCTCTGAATTTTTCCAGCCTCTTCCTACTTCCAGTTCAGGGAATTTTTTTATTGATCTCTACATGGACTGTACTACTTCACCAGGGAACAATAAAGCAATACTTGTGGTAAACTCTTTTCCTTTTTTTTTTTTTTTTTCCCCTTTTTGTTGTTTTCCAGCATAAGTATATTGATTGTGTTAGAATGATTAATTTAAAAACTAATAGGTATGAATATATCCATGTGTGGAACTTTCTTCAAAATATTCCATGGAATATTTTTTCTCCCATGTATCATGTACAGATTTTAAGACTTTACCAATTTATTGGGGTTTCATAGAAGATGGGAAGTAAAACATAGCATCTTTCCTAATTTTGGGAACAAACCACATCAACCAAACCAACCCAAACTTGATTTACATATGTGATAAATATATTTCTTTTCATCTGCAGGAAACAGAAAAACCAGACATAGAGTGACGGTCTTAGATCACCCAGGTAAACAGGGCACTGCCCATTTAAGAAATGAGTTCTTAAAAATGCAGATATAAGAATTTTACATTTCACTGAAGTTTCTGTGTTGGTGTAGTACTAGAAATGTTTGCCATGAGAAGGAAGCCAGGTACAGGAGAGGAACAGCATGAGTGAGTCATTGTTTCAAAACAGCTGAGATTTTCAGAGTTGCTGACCAGTGGATCATAAAGACTTCAATCCTAATAAATTATCAGGTAAGCATGTTTTTAAAAGCATATATCTGTTTAATACTTCTGGTTATGAAGCTTTCACATAAGCTTGTCAAGACAGTATCTGGCTGCAATGCCTGTTCAATTCCAGTCTTGTAGCATCAGATAGAGCAGCCCTATTTGTACCCCCGAGTGGTGTGGTTCATAAAAAAGTCAAACTTGTTCTCTGAGAATGGACATGGATGAGACAATGTGTGACAAAAACAAAAGTGAAAGTATTTCCAAATTTTATTTACATATACACTCTTGTATATCTCATTACATAGTAATATAATCACAATCTCAATTATATCATATCTTCCCTCACTATTTGTACATTAGAGCTGCAGTGAAACAGACAGACCTTTCGCAGTCATGATAAGAAATGTCACCCCTGAGAGATTAAAAAATTACAGAATCCATTGCAATGTTTTGTGAGGTTGTGGCTTTGAAGGCATTTTACAGAATAAGACTGAATAAAAACATTGATAAACTCAGGGAGGGGGAGGAAAATATCAACTCAGTGGGCCATATATTAAGATGCTGATACTGTTTCTTTGAAAAAGGTGGGTAAATTGGAGTAATTAATACACTTCAGAACCAGAAGGTTAGATAACTTGATTTGTATCATCTGAAATTCTTACATTAGTTTGCCCTTCTTGTTTCTTTACATTTGCTTTCCATGAGCTGAAGTATTTCCACACTCAGAGGTGGTGTGTAAGGATAAAGGTGGACTACAGATTGCGTGAGTCTATAAGTAACAACATGCCTTGGGGGAATTTAAGTATAAGATTTATAACATCTGTTTAGGGCACTCAGCCTGCAAAGAACAGCAAATCTTAAGGCTTGGCAACAGGAAATACTAAATAGTTCCTAAACTCTGTTAAAGCCTAGAGTTTCACATGCAATCCAGAACCCAGAATCTTCTTCTGGGCATAAGCCCTTGACAGAACAAGAAGAGAGGATCTTTTGGGGAGAACTTGGAGAAAATCACAACTGGAAGCCCGGGTGGAGCCTTGTCTTCACTCTTCTGACTTTCTTTGACTTGGGTTGTGCATGTCCAAGTTGTCTGCCTGGGAACTGACCTCTCAGATCTCATAATCGCACAGTCACTAATTGCAGAATACCACCCGGGTAGAACAGTGGCTGCTTTTTTATGCCCTTCAGGCTGGATTTAACCCGTGGGTTGTAACTAATACCCTATAGGTACCAATACCAATTCCTTAAGAGAATTAAGAGAGACAAGAAACAATATGACATGTGGACAGAAATAGCCAGTTATTTCAAATTGATTGGACAACAATTAAAAACAATAATTGTTTTTATTCATGTTACTTAATCTGGCTTAAACATTTATCAATTCTTGTGCTCAAACACTGAACTGTAATTTTCACTAAAGCTTCATAAGATGATAAATTAAAATTAGCTTCTACAGTAATGCCATTTGCTGAATCCTGGGATATATCAGGATTAAAAAACAAATTTCAAAAAGTGTTTCTCATCAGATTGCATCTGACAAATTGTCGTGAAGCAGATCTCATCTGGGTGTGGACTAAATGGAGACATGACAGTGAAATAAATTTTGGATTTGTTGATTTTCATCTGGCTTAGCTCATTAACTTCAAGTGGAGCTGGATATAATTAGATATGACTAAGAGAAAAGTCAGTCAAAAAAAAAAAAAAAAGAATCTTTGAAGAGAAAATGCTGACAGCAGAATTTTTCCTTGAGCACTGGGAAAACTGTACCTTGTATGGGTTTGCAAACCTTGATGAACACATATTCTGGCCCAGCTCCTCTGAATATTTCTAGATATGTGAGTGCTGCTGCCGATATATTGATTTTTTTCCTGTCAAAATTCTTCAGGATGATAAAAGAAAGAAGGGGCTTTCTATCATTTATCTTCTTTCATTCCATTTCAGACAGTATTAAGACAGTAAAACTATGGTTTACAACACTGAGCTGCACAATTGCACACTCTTTTGAAGGCTGCAATAAAGAAGAATTAAAATCATAGAATGGTTAGAGTTGGAAGGGACCTTAAAGATCATTTTGTTCCCACACCCTGCCATGGGCAGGGACACCTCCCATTAGACTCAGTTACTCAAAGCCCCATACAGCCTGGCCTTAAACACTTCCAGGCATAGGCCATCCATAACTTCTCTGTGCAATTTGTTCCAGTGTCTCACCACCCTAACAGTAAAGAATTTTTTCTTAACATCTAATCTGAATCTACCCTCTTTCAGTTTAAAGCCATTAGCCCTTGTCCTCCACTACAATCCCTGATAAAGAGAACCTCTTAATAAGAGATGCATTCGTAACAGTGACCAGATGTTCACTTCTTTTTCTTCTTCCTCTCATCCCACCTTCCACACACAGAAATACTCTGTTCTCTACTGAAGTATTGTCCCATCAGATAATGTACCTGGAAGCTTCTCGAGAAGATGGAGTAAGTCTGATGGGGTCTGTTTTTCCCAGTCATATATAGTTAAAGCATTTAAACAAATATTTTAACTCTTAATGGATATTAAAAATTTCGGCTGGACTCTTGGCACATTTCTATACAAAAATGATATTCATTTCCTTCTTTGACTTCTGTAGAAATATTCCAGATTTACTCACCAGATGTGAGATGAGAATCTGGCCTAGTATGTCAACACATCAGAGAAAAGAAACATCTGGATTCAAAGCTGTTCTATAAGATCTTTATAATAATGCCCAAGAAAGCAAGGAAACACTAGTAGCAGACACCCTCCTCCCTGCCAAGATTCTGCAAAAAATGATGAAGTATTTGTTTCTCGGTGAAAAAGATTATGCAGTGGCTACAGTGCAAAGAACATGTTTTGCTATCTAAATACGCATTTTCACATTAAAGAAAAAAATAAAGAAAAAAAAAGGAGCATGTGAAAACTGACATGCTTTATCTTGCAGAGGAACAGATTGCTGTTTTGGCTGACTGCAAATTTAGCATTACAAATTACATTAAAAGCAAATTCATTATCACTTATTTTATGTACATAAATATGAGAGCACCGATGCTTTCCTGTGGGTGTTTTTTACATCTTCTAAACTAGAAACAATCATGGGTATGGCTGCATACCTTGATTTTCTATGTTGAAATTTAGCAATTGCAAAATTTTTGTTCATTTAAGACAAAACAGGAGACCTCCTGCAGCCCTGTTTTTGAAAAAAGCCAGAACAAACAGCAATATGTCTGGATAAAGCACTTAGTCATTCGTAAAATTAGAGTTGATTGAATATTTTCACACAATAATTGTTAAAAGAACATCGAGTTCTTGAAGCTGTAACTTTGCTGTGTTCCTTGCAGGTCAATAGAACCAAGTTAGCTGCAATTCAGAGAAGAGTCAGTCTAAAAAAGGAGGCATCTTTGCAGAGGAAATACTGGCAGCAGAATTTTTCATGAGCCTTTGTAAAATACTTAGTAATACTTTCCTACCTTGTATGAAATTGCTAGTCTTGATTAGCAGAGATGTCAAATACCTGCACCACATCCTCTTGGGACTTTAAGTAACCAAATTAGAGATGATCAAATGTTTTCTATCAAATTTGGTTTTAGCAGAAAATTGAATTTTCTAAGCAACATTTTGTACTGCAAGTGTCTGTTTTCCATGGAAAACCTGAACTTTTGCCAAAACCCCCAAACTGAAACCTTTCCTGCCAACCCCCAATACTTTTCTT
>VZRU01015694.1:406443-420545 GCA_013398155.1 Pedionomus torquatus | reverse complement strand
TTTTTTTTTTTTTTTTTTTTTGCCAATAGCTTTCTGAGTTCTATGTTTTGACAAAAAGCTGACATTTTCCAGACATGTGTTTGTTTTTGTGTTATGAGACTGAGACTATATTATGTTAATTCCATTTCATGTTTTTATCATGTCTCATCTTATCTGCCTCTTTTCTAAAATAAACAGCCCCGAACTTTTCAGTCTTCCTTCGCGCAAGTTTTTCATGGCCCTAGCCTTTCTCAGAAGTGTGTACTTCTGCAATATGTTCTTGGTCATGGTGTGATCTGTTCAGCACAGCTCATCGACAAGGTTAACCAGACAGCTTTCGAAAGAGTAGCTTCTTTTAAAATTCTCCAGTATTGTCTTTTTAATATTTTAGCATCTTGGCTGTATGTGTAACTTCATGTTAACAGAGGTATCTCCTGAACACCTACCTTCATCTCCTGAATTAACATAGTTGATTCAATAACCTGTACTTAGTTCAAGAATTTTTTCTTCAGTATACATCAATATGCTGTACCTGTCAGGACCAAATCATTATGCTTGTCAACTTGTTCTCATAGTATGATTAAGATCCAAGGAGAGTCAAGATTTGTGCTTGATCTCAGTTTAACTAACCCCAGCCCCAACTTTTTAAGATGTGGCTATATGCATTCAGTATAAAATTACTTCAGTTCAGATGTTGTCTCTAAACCTGTATTTCTTACCTGTCTTTCCAGATCATAGGCTCTTTATTTGGGGACTATGCCTTCATAGCACTTTCAATATAAAAGAAGTAGTCATAATAAAAGCTTATTTTCAAGAATATGGAAAGAAATACAAGAAGCAGCAGCAAAAACAATGCAGAGAAAAAATTGTGGTTTTAAGAACAGGCAACCATTTTTGACAACAGACTGAATAGGGAAAAAATTTTCAGGAGCCCTAAATAATGACTAACCATTACTGGCTATATAGTACTTAATACCTGAAGTATTAAATTGCTATTTATTTATTAATAATTTCTACTTCACAAGTAGCCAAGAATTGTATAGAAAGAAAAAGGAATGGTTTCTGATTAAAAAAAAATAATAATATAAAAATAAATGATTTTTGAGACCACAAGAGAGTGTAAATCTCTTCGCAATTTATTGAGCCCAAGAAGTCCTGCCATAGCAATCAGCTTTCAATAAAACTTAAAATTGCAGAGAATACATTTTAGCATTTTAATCGATACAATGATAAAAAGAAATCTTGTCTTGTTTCCAGATGTCTTGCTATCCAAAATGTAAGACATCTTGTGACATCATTGGTGTTTTATGTATCTTGCTACATATAAATAGACCTATTTTACTGAAATTTGAATTGACATCTGTAAGAAAGATATTTAAAAGCTCTCTAAATAAGTGTTATTAAAGCTGAAAACCACGGATCTCTGTGGCATATCTAACAGCATTCAGTTCTATTTTGAGCAGCCATTATCCTTTTTTTTTTTTTTTTATATTAGAATGTGAAATTTCACCTCTCAGTTGCAGATTTCTAAATAAGTAAACTATGATGAAATGCTACTGAAATGTAAATTTGAAATATAATTCTTTGTTTCTGTTCTTCCTGTCTGCTCCACAGCTAATAGTTTATCTATTACCCTTCTGATGCTTATGGCACAAAAACTATGCCCAAGAAATTTTTTTTCCTTTTCTGCTTCTTAAAGAGAGTTCACATCCGGTTGGATTATTAATTAAATAGGTTGGGCCATGGTCATGTCTGTGTGATGACAGCTGGTAACAGTCAAAAAAAAAGTGGTAGAGCAGAGAGAGATATGAAAAAATTTGGGTTCCTGAATGATCTGGATTATTCAGTTTAGAGTTAGTAACATTAAATTTACCAGGATAATACTAAAATAATACATGTCTACATTCATATTCAAAGATTTAAAATGTGGCTTGACTATGAGAGATGTTGCCAACATACATTTCAGCTCAATGGAAAGCACAGGCTTTTGGGCTAAATTCACAGAATATTGCAACCTTGTGATCAGGATACATCTGTACTGCACATTGCAGCTTGGCTACCAAATGATCCAACTGCTGAGGAGTTGGGCAAATTAGCCTGTATGGAGCACCCCACTAACACAGCTCTCGTGTTTCTGATAATCTGTACCATACTGAGCTGTGTCATGCAATGTTTATGTTCCCTGGCACTACAGTGTACAGTGTTTAGGTTCCTGCCATCTCTTGGGAGTTTACAACATATGATTTAGATAGAAACTGTCCCTACATCACATGGAAAGAGAAGAGCACCAGCACTCTGATCAGATAGCAACCTAGGCAAGCCAACAGGAAACATCAAGCATAACCACCTGACAAGATTTAGGCATTTTACCTTTACCGCAAGGAGAGATTTCTCCTTATATATCATTCTTAGCCATTCCTGCTATCAGGACCCTTTGCTTAAGGAAAGTGTGAGAAGTCAAGTTCAAAGGAAGAGTGAAGTTGCAGGCGACTGTTTCCATGCAGACCTGTGTTACAGCATTCACCTGCCATCAGGAGACTCAGCTACAGGTTCACATGCTCTGTAAACTGATTTGAAGCCACATGTCCCGTTTCATAGCACAGATTCCTTATCACATAGGTGATAAGGATTGCAGGTACATGGGATGGAGAGAAACTGTTCATGCTTGGCTGGGATTTATTAAGACTGGCAGTCACACTGAACCTATCTGGTTTAATAGCTGATGAAAGTGAAAAGCAGATGTCCAGAAAGGAATTATATTTCACCAAATACCCTCCCAATTTTCAACTTTTTTTTTTTCCTTAGGAAATTTGTGAGCAGAGAAGTTATATATTGAAACTATTTCTCTTTGAAGGAGCAATTAAACCCTTGTTAGGATAGAGGTAGAAAAAAGTGCATGTTTAAGGCTTTTTAAATCCACATTTCCTCTTTCTCAGCAAAGGCAGAATGTAGAGTGCATGAAAGACCATGCTTCTTGTGTGACTGCTGGTGTAGAAGGAATAAGTCCTTGTTCCCTGGGAGTAAATTAATTTGTTTGCTTATCTGTTGAGTAATGGTTTGTTTGATTGCAGTTTGTCAGATCTGTGGTTTGGCTGCAATTTCATGTTTGCAGAGTCTGTTTGGGGCTGTCTGTTGTGAGTAGGAAAAATGTCTTGCAGCTGAGGGGTGAAAAAGCCTTTCTGCTTTTAATCACTGCCAACAGAATTAACAGTTTATCAGCTGCCAAACCTCTGTGACAGGGTAGGGTTGACCTAGGTAGATGTTTCAGAAGCCCCAAACAGTGACAAACTAGAAGCAGATGAAGGGTAACTTGCAGTGGAAGAGCATTGTTCATTCTTTCTTCAAGAGGAGGGTAGAAGCAAAGAAGGCAAGACTGAAAAGTCTGCACAGAAACGGAGAATTTGAATTGACTTTAAAATCTTTCATAAAGCTTTTAAAAATCAAAAGTCAGTAACTTTTTTTTTTTTTTTTTTCCTTGTTTAAAAAAATCATCGTGGTACATGTGGGGGTCATAAGATAACTGAATTTCACTCAAAAGAGTCTATTGTGTATTTTCTAAAAGCATGTGGTTTGCATGTACAACAGCATATTTTCAATATAGAAGAAATCCAATTGAAGGTGCAGCAATACACGTTTCATTTAGGGAGACCATAAAACAGTGATTTTGTACCAGTGAGAGGTTAGGGTTAGCTGCCTGAGGATAACAGCATGTAGTGCAACCACTTGTCCATTTTATGGGTTGTGGGATGACAACCTCAGTATCATGCTGTAAGATCTTAGACAGCTCTTTGGGACAACCCAGCTTCTGTTTGCAAAATCAGCCACAATTTTTAGGAATGACCTCACTAGAAGGTCTTGCTGAACCAAGCTGTATTTAGACCTCTCCTTGCAAGATGAATATAACATCTTGGTCATCTTCCAGGGCAACTGATAAAACAGAAGCAGTAGAAAGGCTTCTTGCCTCATCATAATAATACACACAAACATGTATGCATTCATTAAGAATGTTGGACTGGCATCAGAATCACAATCATAACTATATTCATTGTTTATTATGCATTTCTGTTGTCCTTCAGAAAGAATGTGGTTGAGAAGCAGAAAGAAGAGCTACTTGTTTGCCTTGACATTGCAGTCTTGGTCGGGCAGAAGGCAGTAAAAACAAGGACAAATCACTTCTTCATCAGATATTACCCTTTATTATTGGCAGTCAAGATGGGAAAAGTGGGATGGGAGCTAAGAAATGGAAAGAGACAAAAAGAATTCTGAGAAGAGCAGGGAACAAATTTCAGCAATGTAAATGACTTTTGAGAAGGAGAAGAGGTGGACTGTGCTAAGGGGAAGTCATACTTGAACTTCAAGAGTCCTAGCAGAAGGATCTAGATAGGTTGATTCATTAGGCAATCATTAATGACATGGAATTTAACAAGAATGAATGCTGGATTTTGCACCTGGGGTGCAGTAATACCAGGCATGTGTGAACTGGGAGAGGAGCAGCTGGAAAGCAGCCCTGCAGAAGGGATCTGGGGGTGCTGGTCAACAGCAGGCTGGATAGGAGTCAGCAGTGAGCCCTGGCAGCCAAGAGGGCAAACTGAATCCTGATTTGTGTTATGCAAAACATAACCAGCAGGTCAAAAGAGGTAGATTTTCCTGCTGTATTTAGTGTTGGTGCAGCCTCATCTTCAGTAGTGTGTGAAGATCTGGACTGGATGACTTCCAGGTGTCTCTAACAGCCTCGATCCTTCTGTGGTTCAATGATTCTGTGAAATTGTGGTGGCCCAGGAAGGTACTAAAAGTTGCAGACTCAGAGCAAATGTAAAGAAAAACATGCATGAGGTTGCAGTGTAAAGGTCTATGTCTATTCTATCTCGTGCTGAATTTTCTTTTTTAAGAAAGGTAATGGTTATTCATAGCAGCTAACCTGTGTTCATCCTAGTACACGCTCCTCACTTTTGTGTTTAAAAGTCTTGTTCACATTTTTGACATTTACTTTTTCAGGAAATAAATGAAGATTTTTTAGACCTCTAACCATTTTTGACTGCTGTCCCAGTGAACACTGCTCAGCAGCAAGCAACACATGCAGTTTGGTTTGGAAATTCTTAAGATTTATGATTGTGCGGTTCCTCTTGCAATGTCTTTGAGAAGAATCATAGCTAGTGGCAGAGGGATAACTGGCAAACGTGGAAGGATCCACAATGGATAAAAGACTCTAAAATGGAGGAGATGTAGCTTAAGCAGATTAGTCTTGAATTTGCCCCTTAAGCATCTCATCTGCTGTGTCAGCTGGTAGAACTTGGTCATCAAGAAATTCAAAACCTTTAGCCTCTACTTTTCACTTAATTGTCACTTCAAAATTGGAGAAGTACCTCACCAATACCTGAGCTGACTGTGACTGTGACTGTGCAAAGGATCCTGTCTTGGATTACATCCAGATGAAGTGCACACAGATTGCAGCAGGCTCTGCTCAAATGTATTTTCCCAACTGTTCTACTGCTTTCACATATTCCTCTATTTATGCATTGCTTCTGCCTTTCCTATCTGAGCAGTGCTGTTTCTCACTGTTGGGAGTTTAGTACGACAAGTTGTTATAAACTATTGCAGACATTTTACTTCCCTCGGTGGTCCAGAAAAATGCAGGGTGTTTTTATCTTTTCCTGTTCTGGCCTTACTGATGCTGAGCATCTGGGGTAGCCTTTTTACTTGGTAACCATGGCTGCACCTACTGGTTCAGGAAAGTATTAACAAGCCACTTCCCTGTTGTCACTCTTGGTAACTCCTCAATCATTCTGCAGTTATTGTTCAGCATAGTATTAAATGTTCTGTCTTCTGAAGGGTGAAGATGAAAGACCTTTTTGCCAAATTTCTCTGTACAATCTGCAGATAAAAGAGGGAGAAGAAGTGGGGGATGGGGATGGGCGATGGACGGGACTGGGAGCATAACTTCTAAGCCATCAGTCTTAGTTATTTGGCAATTGTTACAATTTTTGGCTGCTGAACACATACCTCAGTCCTGGTCTTGCAGACTGAGATCTTCCCAGTGCACATCCCATTGGATGTGTGATGATCATCCATTTTGTCTACACACCAGTTCTTCTGAACACCAGTTCTATGCACCAGAACTTCTAGGAGGAACTACTTAGGGCCTCTGGTTTGGCTCTGAGGCAAAACTGTTTCAGAAACCCACCCCAACAGGCAGGATGAAAGATACAACATCAGGTATGCATCTTTACACACTTCTTCAGCCTTATCCTTGCAAGATCTGCTTTTCACGCATCTACATACTCTCAGGCAGCAGCTCAGTTTCATGACATAAAAATTACACCACAGCTGTTAGTTAAAATAATGAGACACAGTGATACAACTTCATTTTTCCAATAATTTTTTGTCTCTTTGCTTTTCCCTACAGTCCGCTTTTGTCCTGCAGGTTCTACCAATAAAGTTCTTAACATCTTTCAATTCCCAGATGAGTGGGCTTTTCCATCCCAACCCTGCAGGCTCTGGGATTCTAACTATAGAAATAACAATACAACTTGAAGTTTTTCAAGGAAAAAAGACTTTAAAAGAAAGGATTTTGGAAAACAGATGCTAGAAATAGCCCATAACAGAAACTTCAAAATTTAAAGTATGTTTAGCTCCCAGGATCACAGAACCAGACTTGATGCCAGTAGGCATTGTTTGCAGCCTGGTTTTGTTCTATTGGGGTTTGATCTCTGTGAGCTAAAGAGAATTAAATGGGCTGTTTGCTTAGGAAAGTGTATGAGACATGGACTGGGGAAACTGTGTTCATGAAACAGGTAACTTAAATACTGAGAGTGGGTGAGGTGTTTGAGTAAGAACTAGGTCTCAGTAAAGACCTTCCCACACGTTGTTTTAGGTCTCTCATAACCTACCTCTGCTATCTTCTGGATTTTGTCCTGCTCAGAGATAGTGTGTAAGTAATTGAGTGCAGCTGTAGCTGTCATTTGGCTCTGACCCAGGACAATAACAGAATAGTACACCTCCTCTGGGCCAGACCATGTTTGCTTGAGTCCTCTCTTCCTTGCTCTCATAATTTTAATTTCAGAGATTACCCATCCACTTGGACAAAGATCTGGCTCACGTGCCCAGGCAGCTGACTGACTACAGATACCCAAACTGCTTAAAGAGAAAATAGAAACGGTCATTGCAGATACCCCAGATAAATAAGCAACCTTTGTTCTAGGTTATCATGGATCCCAGCTGACATATCTTCTGTGTGCATCAGCTCTGGTGATGGTAGATTCTTTGTGTGGGATCCTGTGCATGAATGTTGTCTCTGTGAGAATTGAGGAGGGAATAGCTTGTAACTGTGGATCCACAGCTCTGGCTGGACTCTTCCAGAGTTACAAGCTCTTCCCAGACTCTTCCATGACTGGGTAAGACAAAGACTTTGACAAATTCATGATGAAACACAGGGACCATCAGATGCAGACATCCCCCCATTACCTCTAGCAGGCAATTATTTATGCTTCATGACAGCAGTCACCTGTGTAATTATACATGTACACAAATATTTTTTCAACAGTATTCATCCTTCCTATACAACACAAAATGCTCCAAAATACTGAATGCATTAGGGAGGAAAAAAAAGGCCTCCATAGAGAAAGCTGTTATTCTAGGAAACATCTGGGTATACTTTCTACCTATCTCGAGCTGAAGCATAGCTGTACAACTGCTGACACATTAACTGAAACAAGAATAGTAAGTGATTATAACTGGACAGGAGGGACATCAGTTGAATCTCTCTTCCCTTCTCCAAGTACTCTTTCTGGGAAGGAAAATTCATCATTCTTGCTGTTTGTGCATGTGTCTAACTACATTTTCAGTTTAATATGGTCTACTGTTTGTGTCCAGTAAAATAAGCCTGTGAGGACTTAGGTATGGGGCTGTGACTCAAAACTTCCCAGGGTGAAAAGAGTAACAAGAAGTCAAAGCCTCCAAATGTTACATACACTGTAACAGCAAAACTTATTTTGAGAGAGGAAGGATTTAGGTAGCATAATGCCAGTTCCCAGTCACTGACAGAAGAACAGGGACAGAATTGCCAGCAGCACTAGACTGTTTTATTGGCAAAATGCCTAGGAGCTGGCTGTATGCTTAGAAAATGATAAGAAAATAGAAAATGGTCTCAAAGGCCTTCAAAAATGATCCAGATTTTGTCCTCAGATACTCCCTCTTTTCCTCAAAGAGAGCAGCAAACATGAGGCCCAAAAATCTCATGCCTCTCACTAGATTGCAGTCAAGCAGTTTCCAAGCTCTTCATAGTACTTGAAGGATGTCTTTCTGCTATCTATGCAGCCATTATTATCCTCAGTCTGTATTAACACTTCTTCAGACCCTTCACCTCAGTCAAACACCGCTGGTCCTTTTAGTCCTACACCAATGCAGGAAACAAAGCTGGGGCCTCTCCCATGACCCTGAACACAGAAGGTTTGGAAGGCTACAATTTTCCTTCCTCTATAGGAAAACAAGAGGCGGCCTCATCTGTCACTCCTGTGGGCCAGTCCTTGGCCACTAGGATTTTCCAAACCTGCTGAAGAAGTTCAGCTGGCTCAAGACAAAACTGCTCAAAGGAACATTCTAACAGTTAAAAAGCAGGGCAGGACTCAGTGCTATGCTATGGTCCTGCAAAGACAAAGTAAACTTAATCCACAGCCATAATGCAGCTTACACAACCTTAGCATATACTGGCAATAGGAGACCAGTAGAAGAGTCTCCCTCCAGAGCACCAGCAGCTGTTTTAGATCTACCCAGCTTCATTCTGGCTTGAGATAAGCAGAGTGGGATCTGAGATAATGCAAATGAGTCACACATGGCCTTGATCTGGCTCAGATCTGTCCCTGTCTCCATGATGATAACCATGGTGTTATAGCTAACTCAGTTGTGTGGCAGTGGCAGAGGTTGGGGCAGTCAGCCAGTGCAGAGACACAAGGAGTGGTAGGTCCACAATTAGGTCCGTGACAACAAATGGAAACCAAAACCAAAGGGAAATACAGGGTCCTGTGCCTGCATGTAAAAGATGTGAGTCTGCTTCCAAGGACAGTGACTCTGTGGGCAAACAGGCAGAAACGGAGCAAGAAGAGGCTGTGAGAAGGCTCACAGCATATCTGTAGGAGGTTCATTAGCTGTGGGAGATCTGGCATGGTCAGACACCTCTGACTTAGCATAAAGTTAGCTGGCACAAAGTAAGCTCATCAACATTTTTTGAGTACTATAAACTTCACTGGCTCGAGTGTAAGTTTATCAGCACTCAGCATCATGTAGTGGGAGTGTTCTTACTCCAGCAGAGTCTGGATTTAATCTACAGCCAAACCATAGACATAGCCAGTGAGAGCTGTAACTGAACAAGAAAATGGATAAGTGTACTAATGGTAAAAATTCAGGGAAAAAGAAGTCATTATAGCATGGGGGAGAAAACTAGCAAATATATGTGCTGAACAGAGAAATGAAAAGTATCCAAAATACCAAGTGATTATAGAGGCATGATGTTATACACAGCACATAGAATTCCTATGGATATTAAGTGCAGAGCATGCTGTGACAAATGTTTTGCAAATGACCCAGTGGAAGTTGAAATACACAGCCTTCACAGTAAGAAGACAAGTAAAAAATGCAGTGAACGAGCTTGTGACATGCTCCCTGTGATCCTTAGTGTTCATGTATCACACCAATATTTTCTTGCAGGCCAGAGAAACTTCAGTGTTGCTAATTTTACTGCAAGTCTCCCTTCCTTCGGTGTTGCTTCTTTCTTACTGGACAATGTAACTAAGTAGAGGTCTCATTCTGATACCATCTGAATCTTCTCAAAGATATTCTGGAGAACTAAAGTACATGAAGAAGTGCTCCATTCCTCAGCTTATACATCCACTTTTTCCTTTAGGTAAGCAGCATCTCATTAGGAAGTTACTAGGATGTTTTAGACCACACTTAAATCAAACCAGGTAAAGACAAGTAGAATTTACAAGTATTTATAACATCCCAGGCAAACAATGCACTTACTAGTTTTAATAAAGATGTAGCTAAAGAAATGAAAAAAACCACAATGATTTCACCCACCCATACTAAATTTGTGTCAGAGAGGTTTCTGCCTTCTTCAGGTGACCCCTGGTTCTGAGAAGGTGTCAGTTCCAGCCCTTGGATACCCATTGCACATGACTTGGGGAGGCACTTTCAGGAGTTCCCTACAGCAGTGAAATGAGCTCCCAAATTCAGGCCCACCTTGCAGGATTTCTCTTCGGATAATCTCAGACTGCACTAACATTTTTGCTGGGTGGAGTATGTTAACGCTTGCAGAAAAACTCCCTTTAAATTCCTAGAGGAACTTAGACATGTCTTTCATCCTAATACTCATTCTGTTCCTTTTTTAATTATGAGATAGTTTGGTTGTGCAAACAAATTAAATAAATGGAAATTCATAATCACCACAGTCCTTTTGTACTGACTGACCTCTCTTCATATCTTAGTCAATTCCTCTACAAGTGGACCTGTTGTCATAACGATTTCAGATTGTCTGAGAAAACTGAACTTACCAAATTTCTTTGAATAACGTTCTTAACTTCAAAGGTTTTGTGAGCTATAGTCTCCAAGTCAGTCATGTTGCAGGTGACACTGTTGTATGGTGAAGGTTACCACCTTCCAAGTATTGAAACAATTCTGATCTATTTAGCAGCTATTTCAGGGCAACTACAGGAAGAGTGTCTAGAATTTACTTACTTTCTAATAGATCTTGTCTGTTTAGAAATAGAACTTGCTATGTACTCACGCAGCAGAGAAGTAATTAACAATATATACTTACATATATAATATGACATATTACGATTACATTGCAGAAAACTACATTAAATTTGCTGATGGCACAAAGCCAATGAGCATGGAACAGCATATTGTACAGAAGAATAATGTAAACTCATGGGCTAGAGTAGTGGAAACAGGGTAAAGATGTATAAGACAATGCACAAGAATCAACTGCAGTTTGACAGAGGCTGCGGACTGAAAGTTTCTGCTTTAGCCTGAGAAAAATCAATTCAGGTTTTTCTTGAAAAATAATTCAAGATGTGGTCACGCAGAAGACTATGCAGTATCAATCTCACCAATTCATTCATGCAGTTAGTAGATGATAATTAATTTAATTTTTTTAAATTGTTGAAAGCAGTAGCTTTTGGTGGATTTGTTTTTGGGTTTTTTTCTCAGATATAATATTATCTTAAATAATAGTATTTTGGATACTCTGATGGAGACATATTAGATATTACTGTTATTGCTGTCATGATTTAAAGAGATAAGTAAGGCAAAGTTTGGAAGGAGACATAATGTCTACTGCCAGACCAACTGGCAGAGTTGGAAAAAAAAGTAAGTTTTCAAGTAGACTGCTTTCCCTGAGATATAAGAAACGCCTGTGTGCCTGAAAACCTGCATAATATCTGTGCTATATGTTTAAGAGCAGATAACTGAACGACCAATAGATTAACCAAATTAAAAACCAAAGTGTAGGATACCAGAGAGATTACTGAGTATATGGAACAAAAGAGGAAACAATCAAGAAAATAAAAATGACAACTTGTAGAAACATGTATTTTTTTTCTGTTCTTTCTTTAAGTGGGACTATATGTGCTGAATCCAAACCTGCAAAAAAGAATTATTCACAGTTTAATTTCATGTACTTACATGTGAAAACGTCCATGCTAAGTCACATTGTTATATTATTTGACTTATGCAAAATGTTTTTAATAATTATTTGAAGACAAAAGTGTTTCAGATTAGGAAAGGGAATCAAGAGTTATTAACATTATTAGAGAAATTTGATTCAGATTTCACTAGATTAAAGTAAAAGAGTAAAAAGGGAAAATTAGGTACTGGAAAAATAATATTTACTTTTTCCTGTCATAGAAACAGCTATGAAAATCACCTGCTGTTGCAGGACTCCATGAGCTAATAGATGAAACTTTTCACAATTATTTTCAATTGTGATCTCAGTCCTCAAGAGTACACTGACGTTCTCCCGATGAAATTGCACCACAAACAGTACCAAATTCAATTGAGTTATTGGCATGTTTATTGACACAAGCATCGAATGACTTTGTCTACATGAACTGGCTGCTCCAAACATTCCCAACCTCTCTTTTTCCCCAAGTGTACATCAGGCACAATATATCTCACATCTAACCAGTGTCAGATAAAAGTGACAGGAGCCATGACACTTATAATAATATGCAGATGGCACCTGTACAGTTGCAGTGGCCTAGTGCATTTTGCATTCTTGGCCACACAGGCCATTGAGATGGAGGCCAGTGACAGGCCTGGCTGCTTCGGTGGGACCACACCAGGTGCATCATGCTTGCTGTGCTCCATTGACTTGCAGATGACCAGTGGTAACTCCTGGCAGCGTGACAGTGCCTGTGGATTTACTGGGAGGGATATGCCAAACACCACCCTGTTGTGACTGTTGGAGAGGCCAGGGTGCTCTCTGAATGCCTGCTCCAGCCAACATCACAACTGCTTCCAGATTGATGAAAACATACAAAAACCCTTATGATAATCTGACAACTACTTAATGTTTGTGCCTTAAAACACCCGTGGAAGTGCAGTGAAATCAAAACAGTGCGGAAGGCCCTTTGTTTTCAGAATTGAGGTAGAATGTCACTGCTAATATCGTAACAGGTATATGCATGCACACAGAAATGTACATTCATACGGTCATAATTACAGTGTATATACAAGATCGGGGTTCACTGCATTTAATTTCCCTCTGTACTGGAACTTGCCTGAAATCATGAATATGCCCTCAAGCACAATAAAAACACTGAGTATCCTTTCAACAGGGAGTGCTGTATTTAAATATATTAAATATTTTTTCCAGAAATATTGCTAGTGTTTTCCTAATTTATTTTTCTAAATAATGGAAAATTAGTTCATTCTAAAGACTTCATAATAACTACCTTTCCTCCAGAAATTTTTTTCTTTGTTCCTTTGACTTTCCTAGAAGAAATAAAGGCACAAAGCCATACATTATACCCAGATTTCTAAGCAGTTTCAATTCCTAAGCTTTAAATTGCCATAAAGCCATTTGATCCATCTATATTTCAAACTCTTATAATTAGAGAGATTTATATTTATATCTGGCACTATGACAGAGTTGTAACTAGCCTCTTTTGGACCCTATCACATCTGACACTGCACTGGTAATGTAGAAGACTGGAGAGCGCTATTAGTGAACCATACTCCAGAGACAGACACTTATAAATGGTACCTAGCATAAGAGTTAAGAAAATACTTGTGTTATGTACTTAACAGATTTCCTGGGATCGTGTGGAAAGGAAAGCTATACATCTGCTGCAGAAAGAAGGCATTAAAAAATGTTTTCCGTTGGAAAAGGTCTATTTTGTGTATATGGTTCCCACATTGCACATCAGAACAGAGTTTGAAGCAGAGTTAAGATCTTTTTGTGCTTCTCACAATGCAAAATATATAAGGTAATAATTTTAGTTTCAAATATGCCCGCATGGTTATCTGAACTTACTCAAGATCTAAACTCATAAAATTACACTTCTAATATTAGACGTAATAGCTGCAGTTGGTAATATTTGGAATAAGACCTCCTCAAATCTTGTGATGCAGTTGTGTGCTTCCTAAACCACATTTGGGCAGCAGTGAAAAGGGATGAGGTTGTGGTCTCAGTCTATCTACTTTGGCAGGTTCTGACAGGATCCCTTGAAGCAATAGCAAGTGATTGCTACTTCTTCCCCATCTATTGTGGAAAGATATAATAGGAAAAATTGTTAGAGTGAGTCTGATTCCTTATTTAGCGTTCCCTGGAGGAAACAGCTGTGCAGTGCTCACACGATTGCAGTCACCCTCACATAGCCTATGCAAGGTGAAGAGTTGTCCATGTGCACCTGAAACACATGGAGTAATTGGGTCACTCTGAAATCCAGGTGAAAGCAGCTGAGTATAAGCATGAAATTAATTTAATGGTCTGGGGAGAAGTATAGGTTCTTGTTTTTTCTTCTGAAGAGGACAGCCAGTTAAAAATATTAAAACCTCTCAAGTTTTTTAGAAAAGCTAACTATGAGTAAATGACAGAAGAAGATTTAGACATTTAATTTATATAT
>VZRU01015694.1:360532-406200 GCA_013398155.1 Pedionomus torquatus | reverse complement strand
GAATATAGGGACCCTGGGAAAAAAAGTAAGATTACTGGAACATACTGTAGTCAAGATGCAGTGAATTTTCTTTTTAAGTTCTTTCAAAAGACTGCAGAAAAATGTGTGAGACTGACTCTAACAGTAAAGAACTGAAGAGGAGCCTAGGAGGGCTGAAGAAGAAAATATCAAAAAGTCTCTGATATAAGACAATCAGAACAAGGTGTCATATTATATACATGAAATTGCTGTGTGACATTGATCAGTTAAAATTCTGATGCTGATTGAAGCAGATATTTATTAGCTTCCTTGCTTTTGAGTATTTACTGAACGGCAACTGGTACTGCAATAAATTACCTAAGAAAAATGAACTCTTCAGCTTAAACTAAAGATTCATCCACATGAAGTGTCCGAAAACTGTATAAATGCAGAATGTGAGTGGAGAAAACACTGCTTTGTTCTGGAGATGTGAGCAATAATGCAGGCAAAAAGGGTTCACTCTATTTCTAACAAATGCTTCTTTCTGACGCACTTGATCTTGATGGTTTTCGGCTGCTGTAGGCAGAGGAAGCTAGCTGTAAAACTGCATTACAAAAATTCTGAAGATGTTGCACTCCACATAAGTTATAATACGAAATAAAAAAAAAAATTAAAGGGTAAGATGAATGGGCTGTCAGTCTGAAAGCTCAAGGAAAGCTAAATTTAAAAGTTGGACACAGTTGTGCAAGACAGCATTATGCCAAAAACTGTAATATTAGCACTGAAAGGAGAACCACAGGCAGCAGAGAGTAAGGTGGTAAACTTCAGCCTTATGATAGTGAACTTATCCCCGCTCAGGGAGTTTGTGAACTAAATTTGTAGGGAAACAACCCATTGGAAAGGATTCAACTTGTAATTGGACCAAAGGTAAAAGTATCCATTGTAAGATTAAAAAGAGGTCATGGTGTTGCTGAGTTGGTTCTCTCACAGTTTTGTTCTGGGTCCCTTGTAGGACATTCTCAGAGGCTGAGGAAAGTTGCACAACAGTGGTGGACAACTGTGCTTTTCACTCATAGCATAGTTATTCTTTGCCTGTGGTTGAGGCTAAAATAAGAGGTAGATAGGATTTTTGGTACATGAGTCGGGGCGGGGGTTGGGGGGGGAAATAGCAGCTTCCCAAAAGTCTGCAGCTCTGCACATAAAATCAGAGAATCAGAGAATGGTTAGAGTTGGAAGAGACCTTGAAGATGATCTAGTTCCCACACCCTACCATGGGCAAGGATACCTCCCACTAAACCAGGCTACTCAAAGCCCCATCTAGCCTGACATCTGA
Source organism: Pedionomus torquatus (assembly GCA_013398155.1). Taxonomy (NCBI): domain Eukaryota; kingdom Metazoa; phylum Chordata; class Aves; order Charadriiformes; family Pedionomidae; genus Pedionomus; species Pedionomus torquatus. The sequence continues at coordinate 404,909 of VZRU01015694.1, read as the reverse complement.
GAACTGATTCAAGACGGTTTATCTCTCAATGTAAACTATTTCCTTAGAGTGAGGCGGGAATGAGAACCAAAAGGCATGCATATAAAGAGGGGTAACGTACACTTTGATAATTATCACACCGTAGGGGTTTTGTGTCTTTGTTGACATATAGTTTAACACAAGTAAATATGTAAACAGCAGATTCTGTTTATGATTACTTTTCCTCATTTGCCAGCATCTGAATAATGAAAGCCTTCTCATCTGAGTAAATTCTCACTGAATTTTAAAGTTCTTGTGGCACCAAGAACGTGAAAGGTCTTCTCTTTATTCATGCTGATACAGTACTATTTGTCCCTAAAACCTCATTACTACCTGAAACCGCTGCATCAACATATTCCTCTATTCAGTGCTATGAACCTCCTGAATCCTCCTGTCTGGGCAGCATCTGATTTGAGGACAGAAACTGAAGCTGTGATTTTCTATGCACAGACTGAAAAATTACCTTACATTTCTTTTCCTTCAAACTTGTCACAATCTGTCTTTGTTTCAAGACGAAAAGCCTTTAAGCAAAGCGTAGTCACTTACTGGTGTGGAGAGAGAAATCTTGTGTAGCTATTATCTCCTGCTGAAGTTGCTGCTATGGTTTATGTCTGCCATTAGCTGCACAGTAATAACAAAACTTGTTTCTGAAAATATATATGCTATCTATTCTAAATATTGCTACTTGGTTTATTAGAGAGTTTATTGCTTTCTTCTAATAAGGAACATCTGTAAGTGAGGAAAAAAACTCCGATTAATTTTCTTGAGGCCCTGGCAGAAAAGGCATAGGGTTGTCATTGCTGTTACAGTTGTAGAATGGTCAGAAGATCATAATAGCATGTCACAAGAAAATGTTTTTAGAGATATTACGCAGAGGTCTGGTGTATTTCTAAACTATATGTCAGGCCTTGAAAGTTTTCAATTGATTTGTCTCCAGGTTTAGTAAAGTGAAAATCTCTGTGGTAAAGGGTTATCACAAATAGACCGAGGCTCTGCAACTCAGAGGAGAAATACTCATACTGAGCACTTATATGTAGACCTCAAAGAGCATTTAATCACTGGATGCTTAACGAATTTGCAGCAGATATCTTAGCTAACAATTATAGCCTCCCTTTAATTCCCGAAGTACTTGTGGGCAGACTGTAACTGTCTCAAACTGTTCAGTCACTCAAAGCTCTTTAAGGAATATTTTCTCACTGTTATATTTCACACCTTAAAAACAATTCACACATCAACTTCTGCATATATTTTCATGCAAAATAATCTCAAAAGTGTTCAACATTTTTTTGTGTTATTTAAAATGAAATGCAGGTGTATGATAACATAACCTTACTGGAAAATCTATTTATTATACATTCTCCTGTTCAGTAAATTAACATGTTGTTAATTAAGTGGTAAAAGTTCAATTTTAAATGTAATTATTTTAAATAATGCTATAGGTGCTTGAAATTATATACTTCAATGTTATTGCTAATGGCCTGTTAGTAATGGAAAGTCAGAAATATCTTCTTTGACTACATATACACTGTATCTTTAACAATTTAAACAAATTAAAATAATAAAATAAAAATATTACTCTCTATATGAAGAAAATACTTCTGCCCTGAGGGTATTAAATATTAGTTCTGGAATTCCAACACCAGAAATCTCTGTCTTTTACCAAAGACTTCAATAAAGAAAGCAAGCAATAAAAGCTGGATCGTTAGCTTTTAATGAACCACATGAAGGGAAAACAGAGTATGCTGGCATCCCTGAAATGAAGGAATCACACTCTCAAAGTGTGAGCTTTGGTGTGAGCTCATTTAGGATGTACCATCCGTCTATATGTTACTAGAGGACTTGTGGGTGCCGTTCACAAGTGGTCTGTAGCGCCATTTGAGATTTGATCTTCACTGGAGGCTACTTTTTAAATGCATGTGAAAGCCTTTTGCTGCCTTCAAAGGGGAGTGTTCAATAAAGAGCTGCACATTACAGAAACCACAAGCAACGACCTATGCCTTCTAGGAGAGGCACAGCCAAAACAGTTATATCTATAAGTACATTATGTATCTATACCTACATTTGTATGTGTATAACCAGATCACACAGTCGTAACTTCTCACAACAAATGTGTTTGAAAGTATGTAGTAAGATAAGACAGTTTTGATGTCAGTCTTTGAATGTTTTAAAAATACAAGAAGTACTTACCTCCCTTCCTCTCAAATAAAAATCGAGGTGTTCACTTCTACCTTTCTAACAGAGAAACCAAAAGACATAGCAACTACAACCACATGCCAATCATCAAAGGTCTTTCCCATGTAGTTAAATCAGTTATTACACAAAATGCCCCTCGTTTAAACATAAGGGTCTGAAGTAAAATTATCAATTAACATTTTTTTTGATCTAGTAGTTTCTCAGGGCTACTCTATAAATAATTACTTTTTGTCTGTGGTCTTCTGCTAGAATGCTACATGTAAACAATGTAACTGTTAGAAAAGCACATGAAAACTGGAAATTTACAATTTAAACCTTCAAACACTTTACATCTTCCTTTTTTCCAAAAGCATTTTTATAGAGAGGTTAAATACTCATGATTGTTTTGCTATAAATATTTTTCATATAGCACTATTAAAGAAACAACTTTTTAAGTATGTTAGTATGTTAAACCAGTTGCCGTTGTTTAATGTAGTCTGGCCATCATAAATACATGAGTAGGAAGATTTAATGTGAAATACAAGTAGTAAGTTTATATATCGATGTCTTGCAAGGCTTATACTTAATAAGGAGTTACACTTTTAAAAACCCCTCCAAGTTTCTTTTGATGGGACAAATATGTCCTGTACACACTACAGCCTGGGTGAATGCATTCTTGAATTGTCATGTATAATAGAGCTATTTGACAAAACATAAACATGGTAATATTGAGGATTCGAGAAACCACATAAGATTATATGGTGATGAAAAAAACATTTTATATATATTATTCCTTGTCTATTCTCAGTTTTGCTTTCTATAATTCAGATTTATGGGCTTTTGATAGCTTTTATTATTTCTCAAACTTCTAAAACATATTTGTTCCCGTTTCTCAGCATGATGGACTGTGTTGTTTCAGTCTGCAAAAAGTAAATATTCATTTAAATGATAATTATCTCTTTTCTCTGCTTTACAGTCTCTGTATAGACTGACTTGATCACTACAGTAAATGCACAGAACTCAGTGTCAGAAGAGCTGTAGCCTCCAGTGTGTCCTCTCAGTAGACCTTCTTTACTGGTCTTTCCCACTGGCAAATTGTTGTCTACTGCGTTTTTTGTCTTCTAAATTACTACTAGAACTTTGAAGTCATTTATGTCTGACTTTGTAGCTAAGATGGCAGTCCTTTTAGTCCTCATTCTTACTGGGAAAGAGCAAAACTTCTCAATTTTACTGAAGTACCAAGAGGATGAATGAGTGGGGAGGAAGTAATTAGAGAACTTTTAAAATATTTTCAGCAGCACAATGGATAAGAAAGCATTAATAATTGCTCTTTAGCAATATTGCATGCAATTGAGAATGTATGGAACAGCAATAAATGGCAAAAAAACCAAATTATTTTTTTTTTCTTCAGAAACTAACTTATACTGTTTGGTATTGAGGGACAGGATGGATTACTTAATCTTTGACTGAAAAAATATGGGTAAAAGTCTCTTCAGTAATGCCATTTCTTCAGTAGAAGAAATGGTAAATAGAACATGCATGGAATATAGGTCCTCGTCCCCTACACTAATAAGAAACACTATTTTGGTACTTGGAATGCTTTTTATAATTCCCATATTGGCATGGACTGACTCATAATCATACCTTTTAGTCAAACACTTGCTTAAAAGTTCTATTTTTTGTGAATTATTTGGTGGTGCAAATTTGCACTGGCACTGGCACCATTGTTTTTCCAGGTATTTCAGTGAGTGTCAAAGCTACCGAGTCACAAATATCTGCATGTAGTTCACCCCATTTCTGGTTTTCCTCTCAGTGACTACTTTTGTTGCACTTTTCACCTGATATGAAATATGAACCATTGCAATTAAAGGATTTTTGCATAGTTATGCAGGCTGCAAGGATAAAGAAGTCACAGGAGAATCCTGTACAAATGTGTATGAATGCTGCCTTTCTAAAATCAAACCACTAAGAATTCTCATCAGCATTTCTGTTGTTCAACTTCTTTAAGCCATTCTGAAAGAATCGGTTTATTTAGGCCATTTGTTCTTGTTTTCAAACATCCTGCACCTCCTGTCTCTTTTATTGTAGGGCAATGCAGAGCTAGAGCTTGAGATCTTTCTTCCTTTAGAAAGGAGAGAACTGCCTGTGTCTGCTTGTCACACATCACAGTAATATGGTCTCTAGGTTTTGAGCATATGGCAGTGCTAATGCCCCTACATATAGTTTAATATTACATAGAGGTCAGCATTATGTGTAAAGGGGAGAAATAAATTTCTCCAAGGAGAGATAATATTATTTATAACAGAGTTCTTGCACTTTTCAGTGATAGTATCAATTGTTTACAGCTGACTGAAACAAGAAGTTGAGTTGGTCTGATAAGGATTTGAGGCTTGGGTCCAAGCCCAGATCCTTTTACCAAGACTGCAGTAGAATGTGTTGTGAGACTGTGTAGCCAGGGAGCTGCTGAAAGAAGTAGAGTAAGTATTTTTAGGTAAAAACCTGGTTCCATGGCAAAACTTTCATTAACATTAATGATTTCAAGATTTCACCCCTACTGTGAGGCTGAAATATCATTTGTACAGGGTATTTTTAAAATGAAAGCCTTTGGTAATGCCAGAAATATGGCATTGCCTGGACTTACTGGAAGACCTAGTTTTGTTTTCATTTATAAACATTATGTCTTTTACGATATGATGATTTTGTTCTCTCTATGACAATTTTTCTGCTGCCATGAAGAGAATAGTAACAGAAACATGTAGTAGCATGGAAATAACTGATTTCAAAGTGTGAAGACTTTCCAGTATAGACATTCAATGGTATTTCTTAGTTGTCAATTACATCTAGACTGGCAGTAATATAAATGAGTTGTAAGGCATCCTGTAGGTTCCAGTAGTAACCTGGGTATATCTATGTGTATCCCTTTTATAACTTTTGTGATAAGAGAAAATGAGAGAAACAATGCAGAAAATTAAAAGGATTAATTTCTTAAGGTCTCTGCAGGACATTAAAAGGACATGTTTTCACTAGTGATCTACCCTTCTACTCTGCTCTTGTGAGACTCCACCTGGAGTACTCTGTCCAGCTCTGGAGTCCTCAACAGAGAAAGGACGTGGACCTGTTGGAACAGGTCCAGTGGAGGGCCACAAAGATGACTAGAGGGATGGAATGCCTCTGCTATGAAGACAGGCTAAGAGAGCTGGGGCTGTTCAGCCCGAAGAAGAGAAAGCTCTGGGAAGACTTTCTAGCAGCCTTCCAGTATCTGAAGGGAGCCTACAAGGGATCTGGAGAGGGACTCTTTGTCGGGAAGTCTAGTGACAGGACAAGGGGTAATGGTTTTAAACTGGAAGAGGGGAGATTTAGATTAGATATTAGGAAGAAATTCTTTATTGTGAGGGTGGTGAGGCAGTGGAACAGGTTGCCCAGAGATGATGTGGATGCCTCATCCCTGGAAGTGTTTAAGGCCAGGCAGGATGGGACTTTGAGCAACCTGTCTAATGGGAGGTGTTCCTGCCCATGGCAGAGAGATTGGAACTTGATCTTTAAGGTCCCTTCCAACTCTAACCATTCTATGATTCTATACCTGCGATATTCAGAAATTGGCCACATGGAACCCTGGACATACTTACTGCATTTATTTGATGGGGGGGCGGGGGAGGTGGTAATCACCAATTAGCATTTCTGCCTCTTTGCCCCCTGCCCTGTCTTCTCTCTCTCACTGTCATAGCCAAACCCCCAAAACAGCTACATTTACTGACTGAAGAAGTGGTTACCCTGACTACGATGGATTATATGGAACATCTCAAAACACAATCACTAAAATTTTAATTCTTTACTTTTGTTTTGTTATGGGCTTGAGGGGGTGGGGCTTCCTACACCAGTGATGTAAATTTTCCACTTTTTTTTCTGCCTCTAGCGTATCCAGATGTTTTTTTCACTCCTTGCAAAAGCAAGGATAGGTTTTGGTTTTTTTCTCCTCTATTTCTCCCCTCGTCGCCGCGGCAGCGCTGAGGCAGGCGGCCGGCAGAGGGAGGTCACACGCCGCGGTCGCCCCCACGCCCCGCCGCTGGCCCGCCGCCACCGGCACCGCTTGGCCCGACTTCAGCAGGAGTTCGTCAGGTACCAGGGACATTCCAAGCGAATGGGCGGGGCAATCTTAACAAGAAGAGTTAAAGAAAAAAGAGTTAAAGAAAAAAGTATATCAGCAGCTAAGTAGTAGTAGAAGCTACCTACCCAGTGAGAAAGAACTGTTCTGTCACTGTCCTAATATCTCTGATATAAACAAACAAAAAACCAACAAGTTTTTTGGACAAAATATAACCACAAAAAACCAAACCAAACCAAAACAAAAACATTTTCCTGCTTTTAAAACATACCTATTTTAAATATATAGCAAAAAGATAATGACAGTCCTAATGACAATACTGATGGGATCAAGCTCACTTCTGGCAAACTGAGTTTTGCTGTATTGCAGTGACTGAGACTTCTTTTGTCCAAAAGGCCTGTAGTGACAAGTGCAAGGAAATTGAAACTCTCTCAACTTTTTTTTTTTTTTTTTTTTTTTTTTTTTTAAGTAGCCCTTCCTACAAGTGTGAATATTCCAGAGGGGATTTAATTTTGAGTTATTTCTTCAAGAGTGTTTCATGGACACCAGTAATAAGTGGCATTCATCACAGGTTGGTATTGGGACCAGTATTGTTTAGCAGCTTTGTTGGTGACATCGACAGTGGGATCAAGTGCACCCACAGCAGGTTTGCTGACAACACCAAGATATTTGTTGCAGTCAAATTAGACTAGATTAGAGGGAAGGGATGTCATCCAGAGGGACCTGGACAGGCTTGAGAGATGGGGCATGCAAACCTCATGAAGTTCAACCAGGTCAAGTACAAAGTCCTGCAGCTGGGACATGAGAATTCCAGGCACAAATACAGGTTGGGTGAAGAATGACTGGAAAGCAAACCTGAGGAGAAGGACTTGAGGGTTTTGGTGGATGAGAAACTCAGTGTGAGCTGGATGCCAACTGCATCCTGGGTTGCATCAAAAGAAGTGTGGCCAGCAAGGCAAGGGAAGTTTGGTGAGAACCCACCTGGAGCATTGTGTCCAACTCTGGAGTCCTCAGCACAGGAAGCACATGGATCTGTTAGAGCAAGTCCTGCAGAGGCCCATGAAGATGATCAGAGGGATGGAGGACCTATGTTATGAGGACAGGCTCAGAGAGTTGGAGTTGTTCAGCCTGGAGAAGAGAAGGGTCTGGTGAAACCTTATAGGAGCCTTCCAGTACCTGAAGGGGGCACAGGAGAGATGTGGATGGACTCTTTACCAGGCAATGTAGAGACAGGATGAGGGTTAATGGTTTTAAACTGAATAGGTTAGATATTAGGAAGAAATTCTTTACTGTGAGGGTGGTGAGACACTGGAAAAGAGAATTTGTGGGTGCCCAATCCCTGGAAGTATTCACAGCCAGGCTGAATGGGGCTTTGAGCAACCTGGTCTAGTGGGAGGTGTCTCTGCCCATGGCAGGGGGGTTGGAACTCGATGATATTTAAGGTCCCTTCCAACCTGAACCGTTTTATAATTCTGTATTTCTATGATTCTGTCTCTGGCAGGTATAAGTAACATTCCTGCAGGGTTTTTGACAAAAAGGTATATTTAAAAACATGACCAAAAAATTCTCATGCATACATTTGTCTTGCTTAAATGCTTTGCAAAATAATGTGTATTCCATCTGGAATGGTAAACTTGTGAAGGTACTTTACATCCAAGGTCTTTAACTGAACTAAAAAAACAGCGAACTAACGTCTTTCCCCCAAAAGACAACTTTTATTCTTCTGAGTTCCCTTGGGCTGGAAATCCTTTATCAGCCATGAGATTTAGAAGATCGGTTAGTTCTGATCTTAGTTCTGAGTTAGCCAATTTCATGCAATGCACCAGTCAAATGGACCAAGACCTTGAGCTTGGCATGAAATTTTGTCAGTGTGCAGAGATCAGATTTTTTATGAAGCCTACGCTGCCAAGACATTCTACAGCATTTAGTATAGACTGAGCTTCAAACCCCCTGTTCAAGTACCTTGCATCACCATGGCTTGGCTGAAAAGTGACTGAGAGTAGCTCATTAGCTATCTGGATGCCATATGGTTGTCTTTCTGTAAATTATGTGGATTAAAGTCTGAATTGAGTCTTTTACATGTCAACAAAGGAGACCGCACTGTGCAGCTGAACTCTTCCCATCAATACTGATCTGTCTTCTCACTGGGCTCAGATATTTCTTGTTTTGTCTAATCTCTGATGCAACAGTGATGCAGCCTGACGTCTTTTCATGATACTGCCAGCTGAATGGATCAATCATCTAGTAATTGAAAACAGATTATAAAAGGCATGAGAAGGAGAAGTGTTTCCTTTTAAAAGACTGTAATTGTATAAACCAAGAAACCAACTTTCTTGTTTCTTATCTCTTCTGATGGGATGCATTCTCCTCAAAAACAACTCACATTAGATTAGCTCCTTGTTCAGTAGTTAGTGACTTCTGCAACTTCCCAGGTGAGACATCAGTAATGTATTTTCATCAGTGTCTAGTTTTAAAGAGAAGTCCAGGAGAATAAGAAGGGATGACTACATTATTTCCAAAGAATGATGATACTGATGACAACTCTCCTCATTGGTATAATGTTATGAACCAACCTCAAGTCTTACCAGTCAGCCTTCATCTTGATACTGACTGGTCACCTCTCTCTGCTAGGTGAATTGGTTTCTTTCAGCCCAGTTTCTCTAAGGGTCTGCTGGGTATAAGAGTGATGATACTGGGTGTTAAGGAATGATGTAACCAGGGCTGGTCTTGACCACGTTAATTAAAAAGTGGTGTATGTGGAGGAGCATAGGGAGAGGAGATGTCCTACCTGTATGATTCGCTGCCTGTTTTGGTAATACCATGATAGCTGCTGTTTGTCACTCTCTCATGGTGACAAACATTACCCCAATCAGCAACAATCAGGGGATAATGTAACACGCATTGTAAAGGTATTGAAGGCTTGAGTGAACATGTTGACACTAGGGGGTACCGGTGGACAGATGACAATGTTCCCAGCCCTTGGTTTCCATTAAGGCTTTGTGTTAGCACTATGGATTGCCTAGATTTCTGCAAGAGTGTGCCATGCTTCAAAAAGAGCAACACAAAAGACCACAAAAACCACTTTTCCCTATCCTTCTAGTGCTGCTACTCATCTTTACTCTTATTCCATTTTCTTCCAATACACATTTTCAAATTCCCCAAACAAATCCAGTAGTAGATTGAGCACATGAGAAGTCTTAAAATTAAAGATTTGATTTCCCTTAGCATCTCCCAAACTCAGTACCCTTTCTCCATGACAAAACCCAGGTAAGAACATATTACTGTGCTGCTTCAGGTTTTAGATTCCATCTGTCTTCTGAGGTCCTGCAATTTTAACAGTGATATGCTATTTAGAAAATAATTCTGGTGGAGTAAAGGGTTAGTGATACACTAAAAGGATATGTTGTGAAAGTCTGAGCAAAAGAAAGTGTGGTGGAAGCAAAGAGAATGGGATAATCTGAAGTAACAATTTAGTGGAAAATAGTAACTATTTCCTTCACATTTTATTACAGCACTGATTGCCTTGCTTTAGAGTATTTAGTATCGCTTCTCTTCTGTGTTACATTTGCTTATGTTCTCATTCAAGTCTTCAGAAGTTTTTCTTTGCCTTTTAAATAAAAAGCTCACCTGTCATAGGCAGTGTGAAAACAACATGTTTTCAAAACATAAATTTTTGATAGTGTCTGCTACAGAACTTTTGATTCACTGCCTTGTTTTGATCCAGTGCTGGTGAAATTGTAGAACAATTTTTTTCTCTCATGCACAGCATAGAGTGGAACGAATGGCCCCAGTTACCTCCTAATGCTCATATCTCACACACGCACAGTATAGTGCAATTTATTACAAAGAGCCAGAACAACAACATGGTGACAACATACTAATGACATCACAACTTCCCCAGCGTTGCTCAGTCCTTTTAGGCTTCTCTACTTACTTCTGCTGTACTTGACAAAGACTCTCCCTGCTTCCTACATTCCTTCAGATGTGCCTTGCTTTCACTACCAACTACCTTCATGTGTATTTTAGGAACTGTGAGTTTATGTTTATTACCTATGTAATTATTTAGAGTGATGGTTCCATATTTATCGAAACATTTACTTAAAAATACCAAATGAGCAATAGAGAGCTTGCAGATAAGGATGGAGAAAGAAGAATCATCTGCACATAGTCCCTTTAGGGTCATCTACCAAAGCCTCACCACTGTGAATGGTCCTGTTATGTTACTGTTGCTTTTTTACAGTACCAATTCTGACATGAATACATAGTTAAGATGGATTGTGTCATTGCACAAAATCCCTATTTCCAGCCTCATACTGTGGTCCCACCCACTTATATGGTGTCATGTGGAGTGGGTAATGAAGGGAACCTGAGTGCATGGCACTTCAAACAGGGATGTCTGTGCAGCTCAGGGACGTGAAAAAGCTGAGTTTCTACATTTCTACACTTCAGAATCAAAGTAACAAGATTAGATCATGCAACAAAACTCCCCAGAGTTTGGTTTGCTTGGATCTGGATTACATCTTCAAAGCTGTACTTAAGTTAAAGTCAGGCTCGTTTTGCCACTTCTTTTAAAATAATGTTTTTCTATATAAAAAATGTTATTGGCCAGATGGTACTTTTTATAAATTACAATAACAGTGTTTTACAAATGACTGCAAATCACTGACTGAATGCATGACATTATATAAACATGTGAATTTTATACGTTTTAAACAAGAAGTGTAAAGTAGCTTATTAACAGTAATAGATGGATATAGACTTATCTAGTCTGTCTCCTGCTTTCTGTGCTTTTCTCTGGCTCCTGCTCTCCTGTTCCAGAACTTTCAGCTCAAATGAACTCAGTGCCACAAACTCGGGTTTTGCTCTGGTACCTGCCTGGACAAGCACGGCTAATAACTGTTCAGCAGGGATCTGCTGAGCACAGTCCCTGAGCAGCAGAGAGATGCTGGTTCTTTTAGAAGGAAGGATGTGCATTTTCACAAGTCATTGATAAAACAAACAAACAAACAAAAAAATAATACCACCAAAAAACATACGCAGAGAAAGTTGCAGTTAGAAAACACTTTATCTCCAAATATTGAATTAGAATATTACATCAATGATGCAAAAAACAAAATAGTTGTTTTAACTTTTTTTTTNTTCCCCTAAGTATTATACAACATCTCAATGGCAGAGCAGGGGGCTAAAACCTAAACTACCGAGAGTAATCCCTTCCCAGGTCATGAGACCAACACTTTCCTGAAGAGCCAAGGTTAATATTTGTCTATGCCCCACGGCATTAATTTTGAAGGTGTTGATTTTAGGGATTAATTGCAGCTTTAAACGGGCAGTTAACAGTTTAAACAACATTTTTATTGGCCTACAGTAGTTAAATGCCTGCTAGTGTACTGATGACTATATGATGATTAAAGTGAATTAGGAGTCCATCTTTGAATTACATGCTATTAGAGTCACTTGGTCCATTTGAGTACCCTGGGTTAGTGTATTTGAGATGTACAGTAACTGGTATATGCAGAGAGGAAAATAGTCATTTTTAAATACTGTACTTCAGATCACTTTCTGTTCTATTTACATTCAGAAATGAAGCTGTCAGGCTACTGGTGTTTCAGTGATGCAGTGCCTGAGCACACATGCTTCCGAGGACACAGACCAGACGCTGGTGCGAATATTTCAGCACTGATGTTTCGTGGGACACAGCACCATGCTTGCAAGAAGCATTGGCAGGTTGTCACAGGTCTTTTGCTGCATTGCATTCTCAGAAATGGCTGAAGAATCAGTTGGAAAACTTACTACACTTATAAAAACGTTGTATGGATTCAATACACTTGATACAGTATTTATATGATCACTGGCATTAAAGGAAACCAAAGATATTTGTCATCCCATTAGTTACCTCTGCTTTTACTGGTTGGTGATCAGAAGCATGAGACCTATATTCTGGCTGCCTGCTACAGGTGTCTGACCCAAACAGTGTGGTTATACCTGCTCTCTGCAGGGAACTACTACCTGCTTGTGTACACAACTGCATTTAAGTGAGTTTTACATGCTTCTTTGGGCATCTGTGCCAGAGCAGGTTGTGTTAGAGGGAATTTCTGAATGGAAGTTAGTATGTCTTCACTCCAATCACAGTGAGATGTGGAGATGTCTCAGCTACAGAGCTGGCTATAGTTTCATAGCACAATGCCTGAGCCACAGCACTAAGCATACCCTAGTGCCCAGGACATCAATTCCCATACTCTATTTTCCAACTGTGTTGGAAAATACTGTCTCTGTACTATTAATGGCTTGGTTCTAGCAGGCCAATTAGTCAGAGCCAACTTGTGATAAATGTTTCTCCCATATAAAATTACGACAGCTTGCTGTCTAAGTATAGGATGAGTGCATCCTATACTTTAGCCGAGAAGTGCGATGTGGATGGAGTGAGGCTATTTAGTGAGGAATTGCTCATAAACCATTGCTAGCCTCTTGCCTCACTGCTATTTATTTGTGTTGTCTGACTTTTTGTTTCCCAATAAAAAATAACACATACCTTTGAGAAGAAGCTGATTGGTCTCTTAAAATAATTTTTTTCAGTCAATTGAGGTTACTAATTAGTAAACCACACATTTTGGTGTTATGGGGATGCTGCCAGAATGGAGCACAGAAAGTCAAGCCTCTGCCTTATACCATATATGGAATGGGAAAACAGAAGCTGTTTGTAAAAATAAATAATAGGTGCGGGGAGAAAAGTACACTATAAAAATATGAGAGATATTTTATTTATAAACCACCTTCTTAAATAAGAAATAGTTGCAATTCTTAATTCCAGACAGTCTTTCTGTGCTTCTCCCTTTCAATGGCTACACTGTGGTTTACTTGCCTCTGATACCTAAAATCCCTGCTGGCTGAATTCTGTCTTTTTCTCTCCTATATCTGTCACCCAGAACCTAACAGCTGCTGGGAATTAATACATAGGCTGAGTGTAAGGAAACTGCCATGGTCCTAGAGACTGCAAAGTTTTACGTAGACTGAAGTTCAATACACTAGTAGTGTATTGAACTAGTTCAATACTAGTCTTACTATAAAAATATTCAATTACTATTTAAATTAATTCCTGAAAATAAATGTAGTTATATAGCTATACAATCTATTTAGTACTGCTGGAGAAAGCACTTGAAATTCTGACTCAGCATATTTAAAACTCAAAAAACACAGAGAAAACAAATAAGATTTTAAGGTGTTTTTTTTTCTGGAAAACACTGGGTTCAATCAGACCATTATTTGTTCACCCAGCCATGGTGAGCTTATATTTTCTGCAGTTTGATATTAAATGGAATTTTATGTTGTTTTCCCTCAGCTTCTAGAAGAATGATCCAGTTGAGGGTGGGGGGAAGCGGGTGTTCCATTTATTGCATTTTGTTGAAGAATTTATTTCCATTCAGACATGGATTCTGTAGCTTCCATGCTAAGTTGCCTATGCCATAACTCTTGGTATTGGTCAATGTCAATATCGTACATTTTACCTTCTCTGTTTCCTTTCTTACTATTTACCTACTCCAAAACAATACAAAGAAATAAAAGGTAAGTGATTCTGAATGTTGGAAGACTTGTGTTGTGTAATATTACTGTGGACTGCTCCTGCTCCTTTTAGAGGCGAACTCTGGCCAAAAAGGTAAGCTAAGTTGGATGAATGCTGAGAGTACTCATGGAGATGAGTGTGCCCATTCATGAAAAATATAGCAAGGGTGAAAATTCAATAAGTTGCAATACTGAGGTTTCTCATGCTTGGGACTCTAATTCATTTCTGATTTGGAATGAAATACATTTCAGAAACATCACCTTTACCACATTATCCTTTTAACGAGATATCTAAATCAATTAAACTGTGTTTTTGAAGGTGAACTCACAGAAGAACAGTAATTCAAGTCTTTAATTCTACGTTTTCCCAGTTGAAAGCTACGTAAAAAGCTAGGTATTTCACCCACATAATTAACTATTAGCTTGTACAGCTGAAGGAAGAATTTCATCATTCTTCTGGCTGAAAGCAAAAGATGTGTTACGATTTTTCTAGAAAAACAATAGTGCCAGATTCTTTACAGAAGCTTGTAAAATGGAGAATTCATGCAGTCTATGAAGCTTTTTTTCTCTTTGTCCATTGGTGTATATATTACATGTTTTCTGGGCCATTTTTCCCAGACCATTTGATATGTGGGTATTTTTCAAAAGGTTGGTAGAATTTGATTAGAGCACCACAGAAACCCACAGGAAAGAGTTGATGTCTTTAGCTTCTACCACAACATTAGATCCCATAAAGTTTATTTTCTGTGGAATATTTTAGCTAAGTCTACTCTATGAAATTAAGCCTGCTGGGAAAATCAGTTCTGATTAGAATAAAGTCTTTACCTCTAAGGAAGATAGCATGCTAGAAGGACAGTGCTACTTCATAAATGTTATATTCTTGCTACATATGCTTTAGTCAGATCCTTGAGTTCTTGAAGGACATAAATACTAAGAACTGACCTGGATTTATGTCTTTTTTTTCTATGTGGAGAAAACAAAGAAGAATGTTTTACATTCTGATTTTTAATTAGGTTAGAGAGAAACCAAGACTGACTTTCATAGTTTGTTGATTAGGGTGTCATTCAGGTTGATGGAGAATGTGGTTGACGTGGCTGAACCACAAGGCTCATTCCTGCCTTGCTATGAATATATGCTTCCAAATATGACAGTCTGATTACCATCTCTCTCCAAATCAAACACTGGAATGATTTAAACCTAGGATTCTCCATCCTTGGCAGTAGCATCATTTCCCTCTGTATTGCACCTGAGCTGAAAAAAAGCAGAGCTACAGAGTGGTCTATGAAGAAAAGATTTTCTGATGGCAACAGAAAGATTGAGCTCACTGGAACAGGGTGCTCAGGAGTGGTCTCATATTCCTTCTATGGACAACATAAGCGATTCTGTCACAAACAGGTTGGCTTCTGTGTCTCTAACAATTGTGTATCTAATGTTCCTTATTAACAGGGATTTTAAGCACCTGATTCAGGATTTTGGTTTCCATTAGGCTGGAAAGCTGTAGCCTTGCAGCTCTTAACCCATAAGACTCCAAAGGAGAGATCTTAAGTTGCTAACACACAAAGACTAAAGAAACTTTGATTTTTTTTTGTTTCTAGATATTCTACTTTTAACAGTATTGAGGATAACCTTTTTTTTTTTTTAAATTATTATTATTTACATTTTGCTGAGGGAGTTCAATTTTTCCTTTCCCAGGCAAATCATACTATCATGGTTCCTGACTTTGTGAGCTCAAGAATGGGTGTACATATTGCAGAGCACCCGGGGCTATTTATTAAATTAATTCAGAAACTAAAAGCAATGCACCAGTGGGTTGATACTTCTCTCTTGTACTTTTCCCTGGTGAGGAGAAAGACCTGGGGACAGTCGATAGAATAAGTAAACTGTTCAACCAAACAACATTGCTGATAAGTCATTTCCACAAAATTGTGCTTTCAACGTATTTGGCAGCAGAAGGCACACTCACATGACAAAACTAAAAGGCTCATGGCCATACAAAGTCTCATTCTTTTCAAACCAGGTAGCTGTCTGATTTTGGCTAGGTTTTATAGCGGAAGATCGCTGTTGTTGGTCGTCTATTTTTATCATTTTCAACAGAAATCACATGCCCACCCTGTTCAGTTACTGTGCATCCCTCCTTTTTGATAGGTTTTGAAGTTGGTCTTTGAAAATGCCTTGAGTACCCTGAAAGTGTGAAAATTAAGAACAACATTTACCTTAGGTAACAAGAAGAGGCTGCAGGTATTTCCTCCTTCGTATGAGGAATGAGACAAAACTTACCTGAATTAATCTACATGCTTTTTCTCTACATGTGCAAGCTCAAAAGTTTGTTACGAAGACGGGAACAACTTGATTTTCCCATGTTCCCGACAGCATGACAATAAGTTTTCAGAAAACACCTAGGTCTCTAAGCTGCTGACACATTTGGAAAGAGCCCAATAAAGCTTTCACCTTGAGAGGCCGCACGACCTCTGTGTGAGACAAAACTCAGACAGGTTGTACAGCATAACCAGAAGCTCAGATGCTTTTGTGGTAAACCACAGTGTTTTTCTAAGAGCTGCTGCTTTTTGCTACTCTGTTAATGTTCCCAGCTGTTTACTTATTCCCAGGTTTGAAATTAAATGCTGGGAGAGCTGGGCTGGGCTGCAGTGTGACTCAGTGCCCATGGTCATGTTCCTTTGAAGGAAGGATCTGGCACGCAGCACTGTGTGGGATTGTGCCTTAAATATGCACATGTAAATATACAAACTTCAGTCATGAGGAGTAACTGATCTGAAATAACTACCTGTTTGTTCCCAGGAGTGTAAGAAAAGAAAGCATACAGGTAGTGTTATGGCATAGTAAATGAGTCGGTCTTCCCCTTCATCTGCTCTCGATACGGTCAGGCAAATCTCCTGCACTCTGTTCTGGTCTCAGCACTACAGTAAATTGGGCCTACCTCCATGGGAGTCACTGGAGAATCATTAGCACAACACTGGTCAGACTTTTGGGACTTCAGATCCCTTTTTATTTGTGTAAATTTATACATTTAGAAGGAGGTTCTTTGGAATGTGTTGTATTAAGAAGAAATATTTTGTGTCTTACTGTATAGCTTTGGTTTACCTAGAGATAAAGTCCTGTTTCTTGTACGTACACTTAGAGGCCATTCTGCGGTGACTTCCCCATACACTGAGGAAGCTGAGTTGGAGTAACTCCAGTTACAGTGTGTGATATGATGCAACCTCATTGCAACTCATCTGCAACAATACAACACATTGCAGCAGAAATGTAAAGAAACTGAAATAGATAGTGGTTTCCTAGAATTTGTATTTGAACTCTGAGCATACATATGATTCTGTGACAAAAGCCATTAAATTATTTTCATGCTAGATGTACAGGAACTGATATCATGTGAATGTAACCTTTATCTGGATATTGAATTCCCATTAATTTTGCCTGGTGGAATTGGTTACATAATGAGCTACGGAATTTTGTATAACCACCACACAAACAATGTATATGAAACTTTGGATGGTTTGGGAAGGAAGGCTCTGGATCCATCCCTTCCCTGTTACACAGAATGAAGAGTTCAAGGAATACAATGAAATGGAATTCCTTAAAAGTTTACACCGTGGAACTAAATGGCTATATATCTAGAAACATATTTTTTCTTCTGTATTTATTGTTGTCCTTCTGCCAGTGTATGCATGAGACCATGGGGGTGCCAAGGGAGACTATAAACTGAACGTGTTCTGGCCAGTTTGGAAGGACTTTGCTATGTGTTTGAGGGAAGAATAAGCTGACCTTGGTGATCCCTGTGTCACAGGATTGGAAGTGTCTGTGCTTCTAGGCAGAGACCCTGCTGGCCAGCTCAGGCTCTGGGATCAGGAGAGTAGCCCCAAAGCTTGCTGAGCATCAGGGTAGCTGTCATTTCAGCAGTCTCTCTGCATCCCTGCAAAGATTTAAGTGCATCTCAACACAATTCATGAGTGCCTTTCTTTGCCTCCCTGTGGGTTAGGAAGGCTGCAAACTGGGAGAGACAGAATGGCTTCTGGGCTTCCCCAGGGCTCCTGCCATCCCTTCCTCACCACTTTGTGAAACCTCATGTGGTAGGACACACAAGGTGTCTCAGGTGTGCTGCTCTCACAACACAGGTGTAGCAGAGGTCACTGAGTGAGTGGGGTGACTTGGTTCACTCTAGTAAGGAAACCTAGAGTGCAGTGTGCTGGAAGGAGATGCTCTGGCCACTGCGTGGCTCTGGCACGTCTCTCCATTCTGGCACCTGGCCATTATGTGTGACCCATCAGTTTGGGACTAGGGGTCAGCAATGAATCTGGCTTTGAGAGGCAGGTGCTGTGACAGGGAACTAAGCTGGAGACAAATGAGAAAATGCTGAAGATGCCCAATAACTCTGTGCACTTCTTGAAGGTCCTTATGTTTGTTACCCCTCAGGGAGAAGGCAACAGAAGGAGAAGTCACCTTATGCCAGCAGGAAGGGGCCGTGCAATAGTAGCAAAGTGAGCCTGCTCTTCTGTCAAGTCTTTCCTCATCTGAAAAACATCAGCTTCAAGTTTACAGTCTCACTTTTCCATGTTTGCATGAGAAAGTCTGATAAATACTCTGCAGAAAGTGAATGAGGCATTTGTGTAAACAGCAGCATTTCAAAATATGAACTAAAAATCTAGGAGGCCTCTGTACACCCACCTTTGTTATTCCCCTTTTAACTGCTCCAAGGCCCTTCCATAAAATTTTCTTTTTACTTTGGAAAAAAGCATGTATTGTTACCATGTTAGAGCTCTGGTGTTTCTGATTTGCCTCACAAGGAATAGCTGATTTTATGCTAAGCCTTTAGCTCAGTGTCTGATTCTGCACTCCTCTTCCTGACTGAGGCTCTTTGATCTTACATGAGCCAGTATCTTGCAATTGTATTTCACAATAATTGCAAAGACAGTGTAATAAACCACAGCAGAACTAGTTCTGGTGATGATGGAGAATGCAAATTGCTATATGAAAGTAAGAAAACAAGCAGTAAGTTGGTTGTCAGAGGCAGCAAAAGGAAAAAAATAGCGTAAAGCTGAAGTGAACAGTTCAGAAGTAGAAGGATACTCTGAAAGCTGACAGTAACACTGATGTTTTACTCTTTGCTTTTTATTCTTCTGTTGGGTTTTTTTTGTTGTTTTTTTTTTCTTCTCCATATATCGGACCTACAGACATTTTCAAACAAGATAAAACTCTCTTTCCTCTATATTATAACAGGGAAATTTATTATTGGTTCAAAAGCAGTGTTTTTTTTCCAGATGAAAGATGAAAAGCCTCCATCTCCCATTTTTAGCAGGAATACCTTCAGATGCCTGGTTAAATTTGTATTGTGTTACAGGTGGCTTGAGCACTGAAGGTACTTGCACCCAGTATTCTTGCAGGTATGTTTTCTTGTGGGTAAAAAATCTTGGAGTTTTTTTTTTTTAGCGATGTGCTATTGCTCTTCAGAATACTAGTTACTTCCATGGGAAAAATTGTGCAAAATGATCTGCACAAGTGTTGGCTGATATTTATGCAACAACAACAAATACTAGATCAGGAACTCAGACCCAAATTCCTCTGAATTTCAAGAATATTCCAATCCTGATTCTAATCTGTGCATTTTTTATTTGTTTCTAGCAAACACCAAAGGTGTTATTTAAGTATAAGATAGTTCCTTAAATAGTTACCACAATCTGTGGAAGCTGCCCCCAAGAAAGTTTCTACATATAATGAGAGGTGCCTGTATAACCTATACAGACTTGCAAATTGGAAGTGTTTTGCATGTGATAACTATGCATTAGTACAGAAGACAATCTGGAACAGTTCAACTACCATTGCTCACTGTTTTATAATTAGTTACCTTAGTTTAGAGGCCAAACACAGAAAATTATTATCCCCCTGAACTGCCGTTTCCCATTATTATTTGGCAACCTTAATTTCATTACATGCTGTAAAAAAACTCTCTGCAACCTCTGCTAAGTAACACAATTGTCTTAGGAAAGTAGCTCAAGCATGTGAGGGTTAAACATAACTTTTTTCTCATAAGTCTCATTTGCTCAGCTTAGAATTCTTTAATAGATACAGAGCAGTGCAGAACTGAAAGTATTTTTAATTTCAGTGCTTTGTATATTTACAGAGGGATTACAACAAACTTCTACACTTTATCTACATTTTAATAGGTCAGTGTGAACATATGAAGCGTATTAAGGTGGACTGCCTTACTTATTAAACTTACGTGAATCAGTCAAAAAGCCCTTAGCAGTTGTATGCAATAGGGGCTGGAAAGCCATGCATGATTGAGGTCATGCATCCAGCCAGTTTGTAAGATGATCCCTCTGTACCGAGCCATCAGCCATCCTTAGCATAGGGGCGCACTCATACACGCATTCCTGTCAAGTCATCTTGTGAAAGGCTGCTTGCTTCCAGCTTGGCTTGAAAGTGCAACCTTAATAAAACTCACTGAAGTCTGAGAGAAAATAGCAGTTCTGCAGCAGATAGTGTAGGGGAAAGAGACTGGGATATGCATATGCAGCTGACTAAAGCAGGCTACATGCTGGACTGTAACAGAGAGGAAACAATAAATCTTAACTACTATGCAATAAATATTCCCAATTTTAACTAAGGAAGCTATCCTCATTGTGAAATTAAAAAAAAAATAAGTTTATCCAAACTTGATTACTAAAGTGCGCCTCTTCAGTCCTTTCTGCAAAGACTTGAAGGGAAATTAAGAACAAATTAAGAGAAAGAGGAAGAAAAAGTTTTACTTAAAGTAGGAAAGGAAAGTAGTAATAACATGTCAATTTTCCTTTCCTTTGCTTTCCTGGCAGCGATTCTTGCTCACATAAGCTGTAATAACCAGCGTCGGGGTCCAGAAGCCAGTGGGAGAAGATTTAACCGGATTCAGCATGGGCAGTGCACCTATACTTT
Source organism: Pedionomus torquatus (assembly GCA_013398155.1). Taxonomy (NCBI): domain Eukaryota; kingdom Metazoa; phylum Chordata; class Aves; order Charadriiformes; family Pedionomidae; genus Pedionomus; species Pedionomus torquatus. Next base: position 384,136 of record VZRU01015694.1, on the reverse strand, counting down.
CATTCTGCCAGAACAGGATGGGAACTGTCGTGAAAGCACGACAGACCAGTACAGCACAAATGCTCTTCAGAGAGATGCTCCTCACGTGGAACAGGATTTCTCTTCCCAGAAACTGCAACATCTGGAACATGTGATGGAAAATTACACTCAGTGGCTGCAAAAAGTAAGTGTTTCTTTTTTTCATTTCTCACTAAATGGATTTTTTTTGGATGCTTATGCTGTTCAAAGTTTTCAGTAGTTTCTGTGAGAATGGCAGGAATAAGGATTGATCTAGTTTGTGGCTGTGTAGGGGAAAAATCTTTCAGCCACAGTCCACCCTTCTTAGTGATATTGCTCTTGGGAGCGGGATTTTATTCACGTTACCAAAAGATGCAACTTCCTAAAGCTTTTTTAATTGAGCAGGGACGTTTGTGAGCCAGAGAACATGCACAAATAAATGTTCAGAGACTCTAATGACAGAACTTACTAAGTATTCCTATAAAATCTACCTAGAGTTGACAGCTTCAGATCAGATGCCATGCAGGATACCTGTTACTCTGACAGCAAAAGGAAGCATTTAAACAAAATCAGCATTTAAAAAGCACCGGGTTAAGAATATCATTGTTCCTCCAAAAGCAGATCCTGTAATACTATTCTACCCAGCTAACTGCTGGAAAGAAAGGAGAAAGTACATAGGCATTCACACTTCTTAAATGTCACAGTAAACCTTCTTAACTGTATAGATTACACTGGACTTGTAACAGCCTGTTTTAATTTGTGTGTGTACATGTGCATTCTTTTTAGAAAGGGAAAAATGGGTTTGAAGGTGTTGCAGTAACTTAGCAGAAGTAATTATTTTTAAGAAGTTGTGCAACAGCTCTAAACTTTTAAGTATTTTACACATGGGCTAAAGTTTGGGCCTGAAAAGATGTAAATATGTGAATAATTTCACTAATATAAGCATTCTCGTTTACCTTAACAGAATTACTTACTTGTGTAAAATTACATACCCTGCAGGATCTTGTCTATGCATTTGTAATGAAAATGCTGTGGGATAGCTGAGCAGTAAAAAAAAAAAGTAAACACTCTTTTTATATAGTTATTTGTAATATTTTGACCTGGGAAAACTTAGACAATTGTGCAATTGAGTGTTGTAACTAATCATGTAAGATGACACAAAAAACCTGCTGTGTGTACCCATTTGATAGATACATGATTTAACTCCAACAGAAGTTCATACTAAGAATGAATATCAACAAAAGTTTGGTTAAGACTCTACTTGGTGAACTAAATCCTGTTAGTAGCATAGTTATGTTGCCTATCTTATTTCCAGGTTTTGTTTCATCCAGACAGCATGCAAGACAGAAATATGTTAAAAAGCATATAAAGCCATCCCCCTAATCCTGCTAAAATCTTTAGAGAGGATTTCCTGATCTCTTACTAAATTTATTTTTCTCTTTGCATATCTGAGTCCAGTAACAAAGTAAAGATTCTGTCTTGTAAACATGTGACTATAAGCCAAAATATAGCAAAGCATTTCTTTTTTAGACTACTTTTCTCATTTTTTAGAATTGTGGTCTGCTTTGGGGAATATAAAGCTGGAAATGAGGGAATGTCTTCCGTAGAGGAAAGCATTTCTTAAGAAATTATTTTACTGTACCTTGGGAGGCTGAGGGAAGCACTAGACAGGGGAAAGTTGTTATCTGTGCTTATACACACATGATTTTACTTGAGCAAATTGCCTGCTGAATCATGCTTATATGCTTTTCCTTATTCTGTGTTTGTCCACTAGAGACTGAACTAAGATCACTGTTTCACTGTGAACTGAACATGAGGAAATATGAGTCTCTGGAGTGTCAATGTCTGAGTTAGGGTTAGTCCTCTCACACTTTGGAGGGAAGTGATTAAACAGGTAGGAAGCCCAATGAAGAGGTTTATATTTGAGGACTGTTTTCTTGTGCAGTGATTGTAAAACTGGCTATTGGCAAAACCATCCCCCCTCTCTTTCTTTCCCAACCCTGACCACTCTGCTCCCAGGGGTTTACATAAAACTGGGATTGTGCACATATCTCCATATGTCAGTTTTCCCTGGTATGAAAAGACCTGTTTCTCTCTGGGATGGAGTACGGCTCACGCTGAACAAATGAGACTGATGCAGGTCCATTATAGCATCAGTGAATACTGAATTTGCTTTGTTGCTGTTGCCGTTACAAAGGATCTCAGCCACAACCAATTTCCTTTCAAAACAAGCATAATGTTTAATTGTAATGAATATTTTATGCAGATATCTCACACCTCATTTTTGTACTCTGCATTTTTTCCACCTAGATTTTCAGTATTGCACATAACTGCTGCTACACCAAGCAACATTTAACAATGCACCTGCTGTGAACAAAGTAAAGAACAGTTAATGGTTATAGGTCTATGACTAGAAGCAAATAGTTATAATAAGAGAGAATGTTTAAGAATTTGAGATATATTCTGACTTAAATAAAGGAAATAGATTTATTGCTTCAGTTAATATATATAACTTTCATAAAAGTTGTACATAGGTAATGTTAAGCAGGGTGAATCGTTTTCTCAGCACAAATGCTCACGTGCAATATTGAAAGAGTATTTATTAAGAAAGTTTGAAATAGTCATGGTTTGCTTATCTCTGTAGTGTCTTAATTTAAAAATGTTTTTTCCTTGATATCTAAAATAGCAGATTTCTCGGAGCAAAACAAGTATTTATTTTTTTTCTAAAGGCAATATGCTTAAAACAAAAAGTGCTTCTTTGATGACCTACTAGTTTGATTGCAGATAAAAATGCTTTTGCTTGGGGAGCCAATTACAGGCAATTAAACCCCAGCCTTGTCCATTAGTATTTGCATATCTATAGTCAGACTAACTGGGATTGGTTGGCAGACAAGGGACACGGCAAAACGCTCTGCGCAGAAACTACTCTGAAGAAGACGATTTGGTAAACATTTTTAGAGATTTTCCTAGAACTGTTTATTTTAATACCGGATAACTTTCCCCATTGTTTAAGCTTGGGTTTCATTTCTGCAATATGTTTATACTAATAGTTCAAAACAAACAGTTCATCACATTTTCTTTCTTGCAGTAACTGACTGGCACACATGATACACTTTGGTATTTAATTGCAGTGTCTAAGTATTGCCAAAGAGGAGTTACATGAAATGTTATCATCATGCCTTGCTTGGGAACTTTCTGCTAGTCAGCTTGCTGAACTTTCTGTATCGATGGACTCGGTATACAATCAGGGTAGATACACAAATGAGTGTTTCATATATTTGTCCCTCAATCCAAATAGTAGTAGTAATTGTTATTACAGTGATAAGTGAGTTTTACATAATCCACTCTTTCTTTTTTCCTGATCATTAACTAAGCAGAGTACCATGAAAGTTTAAAACGAGTGCTCAATAATAGTATACCATAAGAAGCTAACAGACACACAGGTTTGAGTTGAAAGTGAACCACAATAATTCTGCTCATTCAGTGTCCAAAATTTAGATTATTTTTTTCTTCTTTTCCTCTTCAAACATTAATGGCACCACTAAAACCAAATAAAGAATCTTCGACTCATTTCCGATTCCCTTTAAAGTGCATGTTCTGTCATCAGCTATGACAGAAGAAATACAAAATTATAAACTGTATTCTGTCATTAAAGAAAGAAATTATGAGAATTATGAGCAATTTTTCTGGGGTATCTGGAGCCATTTGATAGTCTACTTTAAAGTTTATTCTTATCACGGTTTTGATAAATTATTTGCCTACAGCATTCCTTGTGCTCTCTGTTATTTCTTCTATATTTTGCAGAAACATCATTGCAAGTTCTTACTTGGATTTTAAGCATGTAAGGAATCTAGGTTTTGAGGGTTGCCAGTAATTGTACAGGAAAAAACCAACATTAGGATAGACTGGTGTCTGTCCCTGTGCTCTGGCTCCATTGAAAGCCTGGTCTTCTCTGTTGTCTTTACCAGCAGGGCCTACCACTGAAATTAAAGAGCAATGACATGCTTATGGGTGTGGAGTGGATGGATTTTGCCTTGGATTTTTTATGGTTTGCTGAATATGGGAAAACTCCTTGCACGTCACTCTTGCTGTGAATCTGTGTGAAAGTGTGACAGATCCTTCCCTGAAGAGGACAGATTTAAAGAGTTGTCAGAATATTCTGTGAGGCAAATTTATAGTCATATAAAGATGGAGGTGGCCACAGCATATGTAAAATTTTGTCAAATTAAGAAACCAATTTTCCCCAGTTGAACTATTACAAGAAATAGTAAAAATTCCTTTTTATTTATGATTATGTCTCACTGGGAACTTTATAATGTAACACATGACCTTAATTTTTACATAATATTTGGAGGTTAAGTGCAACCAGGAGATCCATGATGAACTCCTGCTAATTTTCACAAAGAAAAACAGGTTATTAGATTTGGAATCTGATGTTCTGCTTGTATGAGCATTACTAACAGGGTTCTGTAAGGAATGGGTTTCCGGTAAATCTTTAGTTTTTCAAGGTGGTTCAGGACTAAAAGGAAAACAATGACAAAGCTTCATCCCAAACTGACTTCTAGCCTCCTATTTGGCATCCAGCTTGGATCTGGAATTCTTGTCTAGACCCAGTGGCTGTTCACTATTCTAGGTGCTCCTTTTTGCTTTGGAGGCCATGAATATTCATATCCAAAGCAGAGCCTCATTTTAGTGACATTTGAAGTACAGTTGACACAAACCAGTTGCAAAAAAAAATTACTGGATTCAAATTAGTGGGATTACTTACATAGTATGTACTACTCCGTGGGCAAGTGTATATAAAAGCCAAATCTAAGGAGCAAAAATGATTTCATAGAAAAACATTGGTTCTAAGAAAATTCGCATCTGATAGTAAAACCAATATTTCTCAAAAAAATCTCCTGACCAATAATGTTTGCATTTCAAAGCTTTATTAATCAAATTGCTGAAATCATTAGAATATTCTGAGGTCCTCACAAGAAAGAGGCAAGACTGCTAATGGGGAAATGCCTGAAAACTTTACATTATTGGGGAATAATCTATTTGGTAATGCTTTTTTTTTTTTTTTTTAAGAAGCAGAAGAATCTGAAGAGAAGTAGACCGAAGGGCAGTTGCCACATTTGGTAGCAAATGACTTAAAAAAATATTTCCCATGCTTGGACAGAAGGCTTTATCATAATGTGCAGTAGAACCTGAATGTGTTTATTTTCAGTGATGACAGCTGTAATTAGGAACTTTCTGGTAACAATAAAATGTTACATTTATTAGTCATCAGAACTGCCCAACCAACATACCCAGTGGGAAATCTCATTTGGAGCACTGAGAGCTTTTCTAAATGAAACTGATATAAAGTAAATGGTGTGTCATTTTGAGGGTGCTGAGAACTTGTTCCCATTCCCTTCTGTGGTTTTGGAAGCAAACTGTACTTCGCAGTGCTGGGTGCCTTGGAAAAAAGAAAGTCAGCCCATGTGGGAAAAGTATAGAGCTGGGTATTTTAGGCCTGCATCATCCCACCCAAACTTCTGGCCAAAAATCAGACACCCAAGATAGGTTTTTCTGTGCTGTGTGGAAATCTCTCAATGCTGTGTCAAGAGACAGTAGCAAGCCCAGAGGAAAAACTGTCCATCTGAACTGTCCTGTGGAAGTCCCTACTTCTTTTCATTGACTCCAGGGAAATCCTGAGCAGCTCGCTTCCTGATTTAAATGCTTCAGTTAAGTGTGATGAATTTAAGCTTTACTTCTGTCCATGGCTGTAGAATAGACTTTCCTTGTGACTGCAAGGAAATAATAAAATTTAAGTATTCCTGTTTCCCTTTTCTAACACAGATATGTTACTACTACTCAGTTTCACAAGACTGTTGGGAGGCTTAATATGTTATTTTTTGTGTTGCTTTTGGAGTCTTTCTGTAGAAGGTATTTTGTGGTATTAACATTTTATGTATTACAATAATAGTTTCAATGTTTACAGAAAATGATGTGAGATTAAAAAAATCTTTGGGAAGGAAATTAGTTTTAAAAGTATTAACTATACTAATTTTTTAAAAAACTGGAGATAAATACAATGAATAGGAATCTACAATGCCATCTATATTTTGCAGGTTACAATGGAGTAAATGGATTATATATGTTCTGGTAACAGCGAGAATGGTCCTCATTCTTGCAGTGTTCTTAAAACCTGTTGAACAGCTCCTGTTCCAACCTATACTCATCTAAGCTGAACAGGACTATAGCTTAGTCTTGTAGAAGCTTATCAAGAAGACCAGTGAGGAATGCCCCATTTTTCAGAACTATTGTTAACAGCCGTTTTGCATAAACTTGTCATTATCAAAACTGGGCTCACTGGTGTGATCTATTGCAAGCATGTTCTGAAAGGTGAAGACATTAAACAACCTCCTTGTAGCCATCTCCATTTACAATCCCTTTCTCTGTATTTGCAACAAGAGGCAAACAGGGAAGCACTAGTAAATGAGGAAATGAGGACCTCCTAGAACTAGTATTATGGGTTCAGCTCTGCTGTGAACCTCATCTTCAGCACCAGCAATTCCAGTGTCTTGAATAAACAGCCCTGGTGAAAAATTCTTCTCCGTAGCATAAGGATTTCTTCTCCTGTTAAAGGTTTGAAGATTGACCAGGAAAAAGAAATTGAAATAGTTTCATATTTTATAGGAAGGGTTCTTTTTCTTATGAAACAAGCTGTACTATAACACAAGGTTATTCTTGTGTAACTACATGTGCATATTTTAGACAGTGTTATGAAAGACCTGGGTGGTGAATATTCACTTGGAAGGGTAACGTAGAAATGCCATTGTTGCACATTTGTACTCATGAATGTTCCTGCACAAAGATCGAGCTTTGCTTTGCATTACCTTACTTGGGAATCAGGTTAATCTAAAATAGTGTTAAGTCACTCCTAAACAGAGATAAGAAGTTTACCCAGGGACTTGCACCGGTTTAATTATCCTCATTTAAAACTAAAGTAAGTCAAACTGAGGCAAATTCTTTGTCTAAACAAGGCCTAACAGCAGGGTTATGCTCAGCACTGAACAAGGATATGGGTACAGACAGTCAAAGCAAGACAGGTACAGGACCAGTTGGAAAGATGCTGATGTTGCACTATTCTTCATTTCTAAAAATGGTTTGCTGTCAGAATTAAAACAAACCAACCAAACAAAAAAGGATGGATTAAGATAATTTTATGATCCCTCTGAGGATATTATATGGAAAATCAGTACTCTAGGACATTGATTTACACAATTGAAAGAAATTTCTTAGACATCCTTGACTAGCTTGCAGGAGCAGAAATGAAGGAAAAAAATACTAAGAAAAGGATAATAGAGAATTATGCTACTGTTACAGTGGAATAGGTGTGCCTTTAGAAAGGTACTTTAAAATTCTCCTAAATGGCAGTACATGGACAGTCATATGATCTGTGTTATTATTCCCATTTTATAAAACAGAGAAATAGGCTGAAAGTGCAGATACACACTTGTGGTTGGAAGATCTGAATTGAAGACTCATAAGTAAAAATTGGCTGATCAAATTTTTTTTAAAAGTCTGCAAAATTCCTTTCAGTTGGATGACTCATCCCAGTGTGTGTGCATACACATACACAACACACATATGCATTGCATTTTTTGGGTGTTTGGTGTTAAGATATGTGGACATCTGCTTCTAAGTGTTGTGTCTAAAATCCATTCACATGTTTTTACCTGCTTACCTGCTGTCAGTCTACTGTTCTCCTGGAATTAACCTGTTGGCTCAAAAAACCCAGAAGAGTTAGTAGCAAGATGAAACCTTGTGTATTGTACATGCATTAACTCTGTGTGAATGAGTCCCCATACTGTGTTGCCTATAAATTGTAAGTTTGCCTTTGCTTTTGTCCTTTCTAGAATGTGTATGAAGCAAGAATTTTCTATATTCTGGAAAAAATATTGGACCTTTGTACTCTCCATCCCAAATATTTTTCTGTCTTTACATGTGTGTGTGTTACAAGTCAAACTTGATTGTGCATTATGCATGCATGGCATTTGCTCCTTTAGTAGGACTTGGCATAACTATGTCATATTTTTTCATGAAGTCTTCTGGGAATTTTTTATTTGTTGGAATAAAATCTTACCATTTGTCATAGTTTGTCTAGTTGTCTTGTTGCAAATAATGTATCAGGCGTTCCTTCTGCAATAGGAATGTATGGGAACAACCAAAATTCACTTGTTCCAGTGAGCAGAATTCCCTTCTGACTCTGTTCTGCCTGAGGACCTGGGTCCTGGCATTCTTTCTCCTCCCTGCGTACCAAACAGTCAAATAGACTTGAGAGATTACCCTAGAGATAGGATAAACTCTGAGCATCCATGCCAGGAAATTAAGACTAGAGAACAGTGGGAGAAAACTGGGAGTATGAGCAGACAACCTTAGAAGGTAATTCGCCTCTTTTTAATGGCAAGGCTTATTTCATGCTAGAGCATGGATGATCAGATTGGTGCTAATCAATTTTGAATCTAAAAACTATTTCTGCTGCAGGCTGATATGCCATTTATAGTCTGATCCTGCCTTCTTTCCCATCTAAACTTCCTTCAAAGGCTTTCTGGATTTTCTTGAAAGATACTATCTGTGTTACAGAACTTCTGTCTCAGGGATAGCATTGTTTAGCAGGCCATGCTTTTATTTTCCTCATCTGTGATCCACAGCAGTCTAAATCTGCAGAGGGAACTTGCACAGCTTCAAAGGGGAAAGCACTGGTGTGATTTGAGTGCTTCTGCTCACTATTTTAGATGTTACAACAAACTTTCATTGTCAAAGGCCCTTCAAAATGGGATTCTTATTTCTTGTCTGTAGGTGAAAAAAAAATCTGATTCTTGATGTCTAAATATACTATTTTGAGATGTATTTTAATATTTGACCTTTCATGCACTCCAAATCCACAGAAAACATTTTAAATGCCCACAAAAATCAAAGAAGCAGTCCTAATACAATCTCTAGAACAGCTCTTACATTTGTCTTCAGGGTTGTGGTAGACTTGCCTGCCTTTTGGATCATATTATGTATGAATGTTTTAAAGTTGTCAACCTATGCTTATAAAAGTTTATTTTTCTTTCTGAATCTCGTCTGCAAATATGGCCTTGCACAGTGGAAATTTAGGAAAAAATAATGTCATTGTTGTAAAATTATGATATTATAATTTTTTTTCCTAAGCATTATATTGAATGGATTTTCAATTTGGATTAAACCACCTATCTCTCTATATAAATGTGCATATTTGCACTACTGTATTTTCAGCTTTGAATAGCTTTAGCAATAATTATGTTCTGGGAGCATTAGTTATTATGCAGAAGTCTTTTGCAGGAAAGGGAACTGTACTAAATAAATTTCTTTTTCAAAACCCTCCCCTTAGCTTGGTGGTGGGTAACAGTGAGGGTGAATAGTGGGATCATTTACACACCTTTCTGTTCTCTCTTCTGAGTCATGCATTTGTGTCTCAATAAGGCAAGGACCCTCAGATAAGTATCTCCCTATCACTATCAGAACACCAGTTCTCCTAAGTACTTAATATATTTTATGAAAAACCTGTATAGAAATGACTTAATGTCTCTGAAATTTCATACAAACATTTTGTATACAACCTTGTTCTCTGAATTCTCCTCCAACACCAGCTGCTACAGTCTTTGAAAAGTGGGCATTTGTATGTAGATAAAAGTAACTGAAATGAGGATTTAGGATCACTGCCATTATCCTTTAAGTATTAAGTATATTTATCCATGTCATAGTTAAATATTTACCCTCTACAGCCTTAATTCATTGGGAAATTCCTGTGGCCTTCTAGGCCACATCAACAAGTCAACACAGTAACAGGCAGCGCCTAAACCGTGGTGTCTTTGGTGCTGTGCCTGGAATTTTGAGGATCTGCTTAGAGGGAAAATTGCTCAAAGAGATGACCTAATCTCTTCCTGAATGAACTATTCCCCTTTGTTCCTTGGCTAAAACTCCATACTTCGCTCTGTGTGTGACTTACTATAGTAGAGATAAATGGTCAAGGGCCACCTATCTTTCCTGCGTCACTTCTATCCTGTTAATGGGAAAGGCCATCAATGCTCTGCTAGAAAGTTTTTCTGTGTTACTATTTTTGTACAAAGGAGATATGGACTTCAAAATTCTTTATCACTTTAGCCTGTTAACTACAGAGGCGATGATTAAGGTTGTTTCTCTTCACATTTTTCTGGAATGATCCAGTTTGATCTCTTGGCTTTTCTAAGAATTCTGGCTGATGCAATAAATATCCTTTTGTTTATTCCTCTGACATTGTTTACCTCCATGACATCATACAGCTCGACTTTTATGGCCTCTGTCTTCATGTCAGTTGTTAAAGAATTGTTTGTACCTGTTACAATACCAGAATTCTATGCAGGGAAACATAAGCAAGACAACTGTATCTGAAAGGTAAGAGGAGTTTGCCAAGTAACAAAGCATTATTAAAGGTGAAGGAATATTACAGCAGAACAAATTCAATAATGATTGGTAAAAGATACAATTTTATAGTTTGATCTGCTTTATGAGCCTTCGTGTCAGTCACTGTATGAAGATATAATACGTGGCTCTGCGTGCAACTAAGAAGTATACTGTTGAATGAGTGATTTCAAATCCTCATTAGCTGAGTTTTGCTGGGAAAGCTGGCTTTGTTTCACACTTCACTGACTTCCCTGAAGCCAGAGTATTAGTTGGGTTTCTGCGTCTCACCTCACTGGCAAAATGATTGCACCCCAATTGCATGTTTACATACACTGTTCTTAAGACACAATGTAATGCTTTTTCAAGTGCTTTTTTATGTTTTTGAATTCCATAAAATAGTTATGGGACAGATAACTCCCAAGAAAACTGCAGATGCATTTGTGACTGCTGACTTGCCTCTTGGAAAGGGTCATCTCAAAGAAAGTGTAAGGGACCCGGAGAAAGATTGGAAAGGCTAAATATAAGGTGGGAGGGGGGAGTGGTGCTTCAGAGCAAGAAGTCTGTCTATTTGAGGTTGATAAAGGACTTTCATTAAAAGTTTGACAGGAAGGGTGAAGGTTGCTGTTGTAATGCATAAATTTGTGTGCTGCCCAAGGTATCAACATGTCACTAAAGCATACACGGTAAGATAACTTGTCCTGCAGTAACAGAAAAGCCTGAAAAATTACTCTGGTGTACAGCACTGCATTCAGTGAAATGCCCTGAAACAAAGTGGTTGTAAATTATTACTGGCTGTGTGGCCCTATAAAGATCTTAATACTATATATTTCAACAGTATTATGGTCTGCTGAAGAAAACTTCATCATAGCTGAGGAATAATTTATTTAAAATAAGACTTTTCATTTTTTTGAAGAACAGAAAAATTATCTTACTAAATGTAAGAAAATTATAGGCATATAAGGCATATGAATTGTTCAGCAGCATGTTTTAATGCAGAAACAGTGAAATCTTCAAATTTTGCTGGTTATGAAAGTATCTGAAACGCAGACAGCCCCCAGCTAAAATGTTGGGTACAACCAGAATGCTATGTGTGGCAGTGCAGGTGGTCACCAACGTGTCACTCTCTTACCAGGAACACTCTTGCAACTGTCAATGACAACCTCAAAAGTAATGCTTGTGTTTGGTGCATATACTTGACTACTGAGTGAAGAAATAACTTACTACCATCAAGCAAGCACCAGGGAGAGTATGTGATGAGCTAGAAATAAGAAACCCAAGAAAGGCATTTGGTCAAATTTGCCAGCTTCAGATTTTGCAAGATGTAAGGACTTGACCCCACAAGCACCAAGGGTACTGTTTTGAGCTGATGGTACCCAGAACTTTCTAGGAAACATCAGGCACATTACAAGATCAAAATAAATTGGTTTCATTTCATTATTGAAGGGAGTTATCACAAGTATGTGTCTACTTCTTAGTAGACTTCAACAGGAGGTATAACTGGGTGGGAATTGTTCTGTTACTCTAAAGAAGCACACATATATATTATACTTTTGGATAAGTGGATGAGAATGGGAAGTCCAGAGATTTCCTATAGAATGCTTCTTATAGAGAAAAGTATCACAGTAATTCAAGGTATCAAAAAAAAAAAAAAAAAGTGAATTATAATTCCTTGCACAGTTCACCTAAGGGATCATATGACTTTAGATAGTGGTGGGTTTTTTTTCCCAGTATATGATAGCCATGATGGCACATGTACTAACCACAAATAAGTCTTAAAACCAGAAATATTTCATAATCATTATGTACACATTGAGTGAATAAATTGTGTATTTCAGTGGGACACCCATTGGATAATGTATGTATTTAAGTTATGACACCATCCACAGGAAGGGCTGGAAGGAGGAATCAGGGAACTACAAGCCTGTCAGTCCGACCTCAGTGCCAGGGAAGGTCATGGAACAGATCATCCTGAGTGCCATTATGTAGCATATGAAGGACAACCAGGTGATCAGGCCCAGTCAAAGGTTTATCAAAGGGTTTATCTAAGTCAGGTCCTGCTTGACAAATCTGGTCTCCTACTATGACCAGGTAACCCACTTGGCAGTTGAGGGAAATGTTGGGGATGTTGTTTACCTTGACTTTGTACGACTTTTGACATGGTTTCCCACAGAATTCTCCTGGAGAAACTGGCTACCCATGGCTTGGACAGGAGTATTCTTTAATGGGTAAAAATCCAGCTAGAAGGCCAAGCCCAGCAAGTGGTGGTGAATGGAGTTAAATCCAGTCAGCAGCTGGTCACAAGTGGTGTTTTCTAGGACTCTGTATTGGGACCAGTTGTATTTAATATCTTTATTAATGATCTGGGAGAGGGGATCAAATGCACCTCAGTAAGTTTGCAGTTGACACAAAGCTGGGTGGGAATGCCAAACTATGTGAGGGTGGAAAGGCTTTGCAGAAGGACATGGACAGCCTGGACCGATTGGCCAAGGCCAACGGGATGAGGTTCAACAAGGCCAAGTACTGGGTCCTGCACCTGAGTCACAACAACCCCATGCAGTGCTGCAGGCTTGGGGAAGAGTGGCTAGAGAGCTTGCTGGCAGAAAAGAACCTGGGATGTTGGTCAACAGCCAGCTGAATATGAGCCAGCAGTGTGCCCAGGTGGCCAAGAAGGCCAACAGCATCCTGGCTTGTATCAGGAACAGTGTGGTGAGCAGAACTAGGGAAGTGATTGCTCCCCGTACTCAGCACTGGTGAGCCCCCATCTTGAATACTGTGTTCAGTTTTGGGCCCCTCACTGCAAGAAAGACTTTGAGGTGCTGGAATGTGACCAGAGAAGGACAACAAAACTGTTGAGAAGTTCTGAAAACAAGTCTGATGAGAAGCAGCTAAGGGAGATGGGGTTATTTAGCCTAGAGAAAAGGAAGTTAGAAGGAGACCTTATCATTCTCTACAACTACCTGAAAGAAGATTATAGAGAGGTAGGGGGCTGTCAGTTCTCCCAACTACCAAAGGACAAGAAGAAATTATCTCAAGTTGCATCAGAGGAGCTTTATATCAGATATTAGGAAAGACTTTTACACTGAAAGGGTTATCAAGCATGGAACAGAGGTAGATGTAGAGCTTAAAGATATGGTTTGGTTATGTTTTTTGTCAGTGTTACGTTGACAGTTGGACTCAATGATCTGAAAGGTCCCTTCCAAACTAGAAAATTCTATGATCATATGATTCTAAGTTACTATAAGATATATTTATATATTGACTTTTAAAGTGTAATGGATGTATCAACATTAATAAGAGTTATAAAGTTTAATACAGACAAAAATAAAATAATTTATCTGGAATTCATGTTCCTAAATTTAGTATTATTGACTGTATTTCTTCAGTGCTATACCAGTAAATAAAAAGAATTTGCAGTTGTCACCTTCTACCTTAATACCTTCCAGTTTTCTCTGCAAAAAACTGCCCTACAAACTCTAGAAATGGGGGGAAAAAAACACACCAACCAACCAGACGAACAAACAAACAAACAAAAAACCAAAAAGAGATTCCTTGATCCAGGATTTAACACTCCTACACATCTTGGAAACATCTAGTAATTTGGCCACTGACCCCCTGAGGTATTTCCTAGAAGCAGAATTGAGCAAGACTGAAATTTTTTTGTTGTACTTTTATGTGTATGAAGATATGACATGAATTCTTGATTTGTAAACTATGAACCAAGTGTGACATACTCTTCTTTTCTGTGCATTTTTAAAGACTGCTTTAACATTTTCATTCATTATTTTGTCACTGAAATCATGCAGGGCTCCTGAAACTGCAATCAAATCTCTTTGGTCTCTTGTCACTAAAATTAGCCTTGATTTTTTTTTTTTCTCTGGGCTACAACTCACCATGATGGTACACTGGAGAGAAACTGGAACACTGGAAATGTGTTTTAGCATAAATTTCCCATTTCATTCTACTAAGGTTTCAAGGTAACACCTCAGTGTTTGTTATGTCAGTGTGGTTTTGAATGCTGCCATGTTTTCGCTTCAAGGGTAAAATCCTTCTGAAAGGCTATGAGAAAGCTGCAGCAAGATTGTTCTTAGAATACTACTCATAATGCAATACAAGCTTTATATTGTGAGAGAGCTTCACATCCTAAGTCAGAGTTAATCAGTGTTTTTTCTATCAGAGTGGATCAGGCTTAGTTTTGTATTGCTATCATATGTTTTCCAGGTGTTGCTAGAATGAACCCTTACCAAAAAGGTATGACTAATAAAACCATTAATTTCCTATGGGAATATGAGCCCAAAGGAGGTTGTCAACACATTCCACAAACTCAAACCATTATCATTAAAAGCCTTGAGAGGATTAGAAACCTAAAAAGAAGTCTCTTGACTCTCACCAAGGGTGTGATGTTAACAAATTCTTGTGGAGCTTGGCCTGACGCTGCTCACAATGAATCAGTGGTAAAAATATAAGCTCAGTTCCTGTCCAGGAAAGGGCATTTCCCACCTCAGGGCCACCCAGCTGAAACTGAGCATTTGCTCCCTCCTTCTTCAGTGATTTCAGGGGCAGCAGAAGTTCCAGGTCTGCTTTTTGGCACTGGCTTTCTAGATTCGCCTACTTCAAAACACCTCTGCCCTAATGTTAGGGGATTTCTTAATGGTAAGAGACAGACCTCAGCTCTATCTAGACAAAACCTATTTGGCAGAACAGGAAATTCCCAGATGGTCAGGAGGAATTTTAAAGAGCTGGAGGGGTATGTTGCAAAATGCTAGCCTGGCACCCACAGAGACCGAAGTCTGTTATTTATAGAAAAGCAGAGGCAGAAAACAGATGGTGTGCTTCCTCACAATATGCTCTACAATCACTGCATTGTGTCAGCATAAATTTGTGGGGTACCACATCAAGAACTGAGATGATAATAAAGCTTCCATCCCCAGCCATTTTTTTTTCTCTGCATACCTAGAACGATACCAGCTAATACCATGTACAGTGGTGGTTTTAGAATACAAAAACAGACCACTTTTAGAAAGACCTGGAAAAACAGTATAAGTCAGAAATCATGTCAATGGCATCAGTGGAGTGATGCCAATGTCAATCTGCTGTAGCTGAAAGAAGACTCAAGTCCAGTCTGTGAGAAACAGACAAACTCAGATTTTTTTGTGCATTTGAGAATAAGATTCTGTGTACAGATTTTATTTTTTGCACAGCATTCTCCCCAGTGCTCCTCAGTCCTGAAAGTGGGATGAGTGGGATGTACATCTCGTGAGAGCAATTTTAGAAAGGCATTTTCAGTGTTTCCTTTTTTGCACGTCAAAAAGACTTCGCCTATCGGCAATTCCTCTCTCCAGTCACTAAAAACACCAAAGAAGAATGAAAAAGTTGTTGAAACAGCAGTACTTAAACTCATCAGGTAGATTATCCTAGTTTAAACTTAGTCTTGTATTTGCTCTGCCCTATATTTTCTGGGTACATTTATGGTTTTGGGGTTTATTTTGCTGAAGTCAGCCAGGAAACGTTCTGGTTTCTTTTTCTGAAATGTTTTAAATTAGAAAAATCCTATTTATTGACATTTTCAGCAGACTATTTGGACATTTCCATAACATGTACGTGTGATGGAATCACTATGTAGAGAAGTTACCTAGGAAGAGACTTGAGGACTTGACACCACAGGTAAAAGTATCCACATGACAGAGGGCAACATCCGCAAACATATTTTTCAGCCAAAACGTTAGAATTCTTGGTGAAACAATATTATCTGCTTCTTTCATATCTATCTATTTACAAATTAATATTTTATTTTAAAAAATAAAAAGTAAACAATAAGCAATAAAAAGTAAAAAATAAAAAAATATTTTCTTTTAAAAAATCCAGTTTTTAAAAACTGAAAGAAACATCATTGGAAAACATATTTCTGCTGATAAAGAGAACATCAGCAGACTGCTGCAAAGAGGCTGTCTTAGGATTGACTTGACTGAAAGTAGAATCAAGTTCCACTATTATCTTGGGATGTGAATGAGAAGCTCAAGTCCTGCACATCCATGTGCAGGCACAGTAGAGATATCAGGAGAGGGATGCAGTGTATTGTTGGTGTCCTCCTGTTTTTTCTGGGAACAGTTGCCTCTGCAGTTCCTTTTTTTTTTTTTTCTTTTTTCTCCTGAAAAAGATAGAGAGAATATGCATGAGGAATGTTGTTGATACAGAAAAGATCATGCAAACTGTCTCCACTGAATGAGAGACATTTGAGTTCAAAGAGAACTATTTGTGACTTTCCTTCCACTGCCCTGGTTTTGGTTTAATTAAGAAAAATATTTTTTAGCTGGCTAATTTACTTCATGCTAAAAGAAAAAAGAAATCTTCAAACTGTTTAAGCAAAAGCTCTTATAGCAAATATGTTGCAAACCAAAAAAAAGTAATTTAGATTCATGAGTAAACTCATGCTGAACACATGATAATATTCCAGTTTTGTTTAGTGATATGCTAGAAATGCATATCTGGATGTTGCAGATGTGATCTGAAAACCAGGGGCTCTTTTTTCTGATCTTGGTGGAGGCTGCGTAATTTAGCTGATAGGGCTATATGTCACCCCTCTGGCATCTTCTGATGATGATGCCTTTTAATACTGCATGCCAATCACCAAGCCAGTGTACCACTTTATTTTTGTGTTTCTACACTGCAACATTCTGACAAAACATATTACTGTGAAGGTGGCCACATAAAATTTAAAAATGATAAGAGTAACTTGAGTGATCCTCCCCATAAACCATATCTCTGCTTGAATTTTTATTTTTTTTCTTATTTTAAAGCTTGTGGTATGTTTGTTAACAAATTAGGAAATTCATGTCTGTGATTCTTTTGTATAACGCTTTCTGCTAAATGGTTGTTTATTAAAGATATACTTTCCCAATAAAATTTTGTTATTGCCTGACTTTGGGATTTCTTTTGTATACGTAAGAAAAGAGTGCACTTGGGTTCTAAATCCAGAAGTTAGTCTGTAGTATTACTACCTGGAAGCAAGTAATAAAAGTTTTCAGCATTTAGTTTAATTTCTGAGCACAGATAAAAATATCAGAATAAAACCACTTGTCCCTCACAATTGAATAATGTACATTAAACACAACATGCAGTGGAGCAGAAATACACCTGTTGTTAGTAAAAGTGAAATGCATTTGCTATAAACACAAGATTTTTATCTTGCAACAATGTTTTTGGAATTACTAACAAACTTGAGAAGAAAATGTTATGATGATTATGTTTCAAATTAGCTGCAGCAATTTATTTACATTTTCAAATACAAATGAAACATCTAGGATGAAATCCTAGCCCTAGTGATGACAAAGGCACAACTTCAAGTAATTCCATTGCAGTCAAGAGTGCATATCTAACCCTGTTGGTTTAATTTCCGGCATTAGGAAAGAAGTAGTGTTCATGCCATAAGTTCAGTGCATATATCTACTATAGATCCTTTTAATACTAACAGAGACTCCATGTTTGCTTTATAGCCTCATATTAATTTTTTTAGATAATGTCAACAATTGTTCATACTTTTATAACCTTTTCTATTCTGGATCTCAACACATTTTACAAACATCACTGAATAGATCTAGTAATCAAGATGTTCTGTGAGGGCATTAATTTCGTTCTATCAAGACAGATAATATATACTGGTTTCTGAGGTTACTCATCTCATTGCTGTCTACAAATTTTATTTTTTGTGGCAGTAAATGATGGGCTAATTTCATAGCTGCTGTAAATTGGCACTGCTCCATCTACAGTAGTGAAATGGTGTTGATTTAAATCAGATAGACATCTGGATGCTCATGCTTGCAACAATATTTCATTCTCAATACATCAAACCTGGTGCATCAATGGCTTTGGCCTCTTTATTGGAATGAAAACTAAGCTGGCCAGAGCTCCTGCACACATGCAGGCTATTTCATTTTCTCACTCAATTTCAAGAGTGGCCTTTTTTTTTCTTTTTTTTTTTTTTTTTATGACTTTCGTAAGAGACCAGCCCTAATGTGCAAAGGGGCAGTGATGCTGTACAGAAGTGTATCCTCAGCACCACCCATGGAAAAGCCAAACCATTTGAAACCTGCTTCTCACTGTTACACTAAGAGACCCATTTCCTCTTTTTAGCATGTAAAGATCTTCCCTGAACCGAAAAGATTTTTAGGTCAAGCCACTCTTATCTGTTAGACAGCATGTAAGAGAATGAACTATTAAAATATATAAGTACAAGCAAATTTGGTATAAAATGTGAGGAGCAGCAGTGAAGACACTCCTCCACTGTTGAATAGAAAATACAACACATTTTCTGTAGGAAGAAGGAAAGATAAGAAAATTCCAAGGAACAATATTATTCTGTCTGAAAGATTGTAGAAGACTTTTCCACTAAAGATAAATTATTAGGTCAATACCTCAAATGCTCCTTGCCACAGTAAAAGAAGGAATTGAACCTGTAGCATTCTCTATATTTTAATATAATTTCTTATGTTATCAAGGCTAGGGAACATTAATGTTCATTTCATTTTTATTAATTTCTCTCAGTGATTTAAGATACTCTCTCTTTCTTGTTGTACTTACTGGAATATCCACTGGCCTTTTTTTCTGTTTCCACTTTGCCTATACATCAGTATAGCATCTCTCAGTGCAACAACATGTAACTACATGCAGAATAGATATTGTTTTCTTTTGCCTATGTACACATAATTTTGAACATATGGTTCCAAGCATATTAATGATTTGTCACTAACTTCAATACATGCTTGTTTTTCATCTTTGTTCTGCTTTTAGGCTTTGCATTTGTTGCCCAAGAGATTCATAGCTAGCTGCAAGGCTCCTTCTTTGTGCAACACCCAGAAGCACTTAAATGAAGGCAGCTAGAAACTCCATTGTATGAAGTCATTCAAAGATTAGGTTGCCTGGTATAGGGACTATGACAAGAAGTGAGATTGAGGATGATGAATGCAGTCTGAATTAACAACCACTGCTGGCAGAGAAGATTTTGAGAGATCAAATCACCATTCATCTGAAGGTTTAACTTCTTGGGAAGTCAACTCTTCCTTCAGATATTTACCATGGCAGGGAGAGTGAAAAAGTTATATTTTCCTCTTATTTCAATGCAAGATCCAAAGACAGTTTGGCAGACAACAATCCCTTTGGCACAAGAGAACCTCTAAGATGCATATAATATTTTTGACTTCTAGTTGTGATCCAGAAATACCTGAATCATGTTAGTGGAGCAAACTGTCTTGAGGAGTAAGATGCAAAAAGGGTCGTGTCTCATTTAGTAATTCATGAAGATTGCACAGAAAGATATTGAACAAGACTCAAAATATGTGTACTTTTGAATGACAGTATATATATCTTGGAAAAATACTTTTATCATGTTTTTTTTTTTATTTTTTTTACTGTCACTAAAACCACTTAAATTTAATTCAGAAATAATGTGAGCTAAATGCATCACAAATCTCTTTTGTGAAAAGGAATTTCTTCAGCAGAGACTGACTTGGTGGAAAGCTGAAATAACGTTATAATCATCAAAGATAATGTGTGAGAGTGTCCTGTTTAAGTATCTTGTTATAAAACACAAATTTTTTACTTTTAAGTAGTGAAAATTAAGTAAATTAAGCTAGTCACTTTTAACTTTTTGCCAGTTTAATTCTTGACCCTTCCTGTCAACAAAGAAGCACTTCTTTGCACTTCCTTATATAACCTGAGTGTGGACATCTGGAATTGTACAAATTAGTCCTGTCTACATGTTTCTTTCTTTAGAAAACTTCAGCTAATAAAGATGACATATTCATTTTCTAGCAGACACATGACATCATCAATGTCTAGATCTCTCTCCCTCGATGTTCTGATTTCAGCATCATCCACTTTTTCCCATCAGATGCTTTAATATAGTGTTTTGTCCATCTAAATTATGTCCTAATGTTTAGGCACCAGTAATATTTATTAAAACTATTTGTGTGTGTGTGTGTGTGTGTGTGTGTCAAAAGTATTAACATTAAATAAGGTTGATCTCAACATTAACCAATTAATAATTCTACTAACACTTTATACTTTCTTTTTAGTTCATCCCAATGCCTGGTGTCTTTAGTAATTTCCTTAACAAATGATTAAAGTTGTATCAGTATCAATATTTTATCATAATTATCTGCTGAAATATTACAGTTTAGGGTATTCATTGTGAACTACTTTGATTGTATTTCCTATGTGGAGAAATGACAGCTATAAAAGATATAAACCACCATATCTTCATTGTACTTCTTCTCCATCTATCTCTGAATTTTAAAAATTTAATAGACAAAGGTACTACTGATGAAAAACTAACAGCTATTTTGACCAATTTTCTTCTCTCTCAAATAATTTCCCCATTTAAAACCAAGAAGCATGACAGCAGCTATACAAAGTCAGAGCTACATCTTCCTCAGTGTGCTCTCTCCAAGAGCAAGTGCCTAAGGAATAGAAGAAAAATAATCAGTTTTTACCGGAAGTCTCAGAACTCCTAACAATGGGGATATCAGAAATATCTCACAAATTCTCTGAGCCAGATTCTGGTTTCAACATCCTTAGTAACAAACTGGATTTTGCTTCTTGTTTAGCACTTGTTTAGTCTTCTTCTTGTCTGGTCTTGTCATGTGCTTGTCTAGTTTCCACTGAAGTCCAAATATATCACAGTTGGGGGTTACCATCCCAAATTTATAAGGTATAAAAATTTATATTTCTTAAGTTAGATTTAATGTAAAAATTGTTTCAGAATTTAGACAGGATATTTGTGACCACTTGCCCTTTTTAAAGCACTTGGAGATTGTTTTCATTTGATGGCAGAAAATTCCATTTCTAGATATTAAATAACCATCTGCATTCCTAATCTCCATATAAGTATTTTTATGGAAAACTGAAGCAGAAAGTTCATTCAGTTGCAGGGCCATACAGGCATTGCCTTTCCTTTTCAACCTTTCTTTCACTATCTAGTTGCCTTGTTTCTTTCTTCCTGGATCTCCTTTTATTTATTATAACTTCACATTAGACAATCTATTTAAGGCCCCCTGTTCTTTATTGGCATAGTTTTATTTCCTCATTAATTTTTTTTCCTTTGGTCATTTGTTATATGTAACTTTCTGGTTCTCACTCTATTATTCAGGTAGTTTCAAGAATTTTCCAACATTTTAAAAGCAGATTTCAGTCTGATCAGGAATTATTATTCACAATTATCTGTGAAAGGAAATGTGATGCTGGCTCTGAAACAGCCAGTCTGATGAGCTGGCTTTGTGCCGCAGGTCTTGGATTCCCTGAGATCCCAGGGTGCAGAGGAGCTGGAGTGCCTAGGAGTCAAAGCTGACCTAGAAACCTTGGCACTTGGATGCTATGGCTCCCATGAGCTTCAAAACTCCTGGCTTCATGTCTGTCCAGGCTGAAATTGAGCCAAGATCTTGCTAACCTTGGAGGACCTGGGAGTTTGGACCTTTACAGCTGGCATTTATAGGACTTTCTGTGTCACGGTCCTTGTAAATGCATTCAGTGGCTCTTTATAGAATTGAGAGCCTGAAAAACTCTTTGTGGTGGACCACAAGGGGTCCTGGAAGTGGAGGTGACAAATCCTGCCTGGAAAGTGGGTTTCCATTGCGAGTTTGTGTTTGAATTGCTTTCATGAAACATTCTTACACCAGTAATTTGGAATTGTTTTAACTTGAAACAGTTTCTGAGAACTGTTAAATTCTGTGAGTTTCTCAATGTTAAGTTCTGCAAGTTTTTCAGTGTTCTGCTCTTGGAAACATTTTTATATGGAAGAAGAACATTTAGGGTATCTTGCAATGGCTCCACAAGTTTGATTTCAACTCTTGCTCTGGATTTGCCCTAGAGAGCCAGATGTGTCCTTGATTTTTGATGACCTCAAGGTTATTTTCACATAAGGGTATATACAGATGTCTGTATAGTTTGTGTTTATGTTCAAATTCCACAATGATCATAATTCTACTCCCCTAAAATCAGCTGGAGTTTGGCAGCTGATTTCACTTAAAACAAATTAGATGTTCATTCAGAAATAAACAGATTCTTTGGCATGTTGAGCTTTTGTCTTTTCGTAATAGTTATGAGGCTTGTTGCTTTTTAAAACTGGAATGTGGTTTGTGTGGTTTGTGGACATAAACTAAAATGAAAAAGAATTCCAGAACAAAAGTGACAAGGTTGTTAGGGTTCCAGTAACGTGGATGCTTGCTGGTTTCGGTCAATAATTATCTTTCCTAAAAGCATAAAATACATCTTTAGTGTCTGGCTACAGATTCAGAAAGTTATGCTTCCTTAGCATTTAGGATTACCAGAACCCTATGTGGGTGAAAGTCACTTTCAGTGACAAGGTCAGATTTCAAGTTCAATTTGGATTAGTCTCCAAATACTCTGATGCTTACTGTATCTTAACATTTGAATGGTTATTGAGTAAGAACTGTATCAGCTTCTTTATTATGCAAAATCTGGGTTAAGAATCCTATGGGGAAAGTATTTTGTCTTTAATATTTCTAGTACTTTTTGCTTCAGGAGCCAGGAAGCTTGTGAAACAGTCTTTCTCTCAGACTTTGCTGCTGTTTTACCAGGCTCTGAATTTTCTGAACTTTGCAGTGAATGATCTAATATGAGAAGTCAAGGCTAGATATTGTCTTGCTTAGTCAGGTCTGTTTGGACTCTTGGGTCTTCTGATCAGTCAGGCAGTGGCTGTATAAAACTGCATGTTCTGACTTTCTATCTATCCTGGCACACAGGGCAGCAAGTATTGGCACTGCCACCTATTTTCACCCATACTCCCACTCTGCTGCTCACTCTCTCAATCCTGAATTAAGAGAGAAGCCACAGTCTCAGTCTCTCAAGCCATCTTCTTTGAAGTAGTAAGGGCTCCTGGAGGGGAGGTCTGCATGACCAGAGGGACCTGTGCTTTAAAATCATGTACCACGGTGTGACAGGGTTCTGCTGCATCCTTTCTTTAAATATGTCAGTTAATCCTTGTTAACTGAAATAATTCTTCTTGACATAGGACAGTGCAGTGGAAAAACAACCCAAACAGCCTTTGAAACAAAGATTTAGAACACTATTTATTTATTTATTTATTTATTTATTTATTTATTCATTTATTTATTTTCAGGCCTATTACTAAAGTTCAGTGACCAGGAAAGAAGTTAA